>JAAGNO010028552.1:41790-53431 GCA_033439905.1 Ceryle rudis | reverse complement strand
AATAGATTAAAACTAGAGATGGGTTGATACAGATTGGATGTTAGGAAGAGGTTCTTCACCATGAGGGTGGTGAGACACTGGAACAGGTTGCCCAGAGAGGTTGTGGAAGCCCCATCCCTGGAAGTTTTTAAGGCCAGGCTGGATGGGTCTCTGAGCAACCTGATCTAGTGGGAAGTGTCCCTGCCATTGGCAGGGGAGTTAGGACTAGATGATCTTTAAGGTCCCTTTCAACTCTGATGATTCTATGATTCTATTTAGTCTCAACTTCCATGCTGAAAACTTCCACTTTTGCAGTGAATTGCACAAACCGTGGCCTAGTCCACCACCTCACAATCTGACAGTCATGCTGAATCGCACTGCCCTTTAGTTTTGTGTAGCTGCCTTCCCCTTTTCTGTCCCTACTATTAATAGTCCCTTACAGATGTTCCTTCTTTCATGGTACCAATATGGAGATGTGACAATAGATAATTTCAAAGTTATCACTGCTAATGGAAACTGCCATGAAATGGTCTCATTTTACAGAGAAGTCAGTACCAAGTGGCTAAAGGAGAGGAAAAACAAAACAAAACAAACAAAAAAACAGCAAAAAAGCCCAACCACCCACCAAAAAAAAAAAAAAAAAAAAAGGAGAAAAAAAACCCCAGCAGTTCTGCAGAAGCTGTGCACCAGCAGGAGTGACCTCTCTATAAATTTAACAAGCTTGGTCTTTCTAATCTCTGTCACAATACATGAACAGCTGTCTTACTTTCACGTTAATAATAAAAATGTCCTGCTGAGGTTTTAAAATTATTTTGAGAGCAACAACCATCATTTTTAAAAGGAATACATGAAAAGAATTCAAAAGGTGACAGAAGAGCCTTCAGATGAGACCAGTGGCTAGACAGAAACAGTTCCTTCCTGGCCCTGAAGGTGAATGTCTTAAGGCATAGATTTGATTCCTTATTACCTTAGTTTGCATAGTTACAGCTGTTATTAGCAGTCATAAAAATCATTTAACTATAAGCATTTGACTTGGAGGTCACTTCCTGTGGTGAATTCTACAAGCTGACTAGGTGCCAAGTTACACTATGTTGTCTTCTGGTTGCCCTAGATTCACTGTCCTCTCAACTAACGAAAGCAAAAAAGAGGAGCGCATCCTCACCCGAACATCAAATTAAGCTCAGTTGGTGTATATTGTAAATCGTTAGGAACTGGGCCTCTCTCTATCCTGGCCCCCTTTCAGTGGCACAAAGAGGTCACCTTGTGAGCATCAGGCGCAGTATATGTAGTCTAGATTTTGGTCTGCAGGAACCATCATAATCCATCTTCACTATGACAGCTTTACTGTATGAAGATCACATTCCCACATTTCCCCTTAGGGCCCTTACACACTGATAACTTTAAGCTGACTGTCCATTCTCAAACTGGAATTCAGTGCACGTTCACTTGCAGTTTGAACAATTAATACCAAACCCCATCTCCACCAACCAGCTAAATAAATTCAGATGAAGAATAATGTTTTCTCCTCACCACCAATTTGAGATCACTCTTCTTTTGAGACCATGCAAAGGCATAACTTCTTTACTTTTCTCAGGTGGTGTTAAAAAAATAATCTGTGAAGATTTGGAAAGTTTCAAAATGCAGACATATATCTTTAAAGAGGAAGAGGCGCCGGCTCTAGTCTGGCTGTGCTCTACAGCCCTTTCTGAAAAGAGGGAACAATTGAACATCCATAACCTGCGACACTAACAAATGGCAACCTTCCCCCAAAGGACTATATTCTTTCAAATTCCATCAGTATAACTTATCATGAGAATTTTGTGTGGGCAAATAATAACCACTTGATTCATCAAGGATTATTTTCCAGTAAAACAGAAGTCAAATCAAACGAAGGGTAGACTCAATACAATGAAATCATAGCAGACATTTCCTATCTACAAGAAGAGCTATAAAAAAAGACAAATAAGTGACAGTCATATGCAAAACCTTACGCATCTTACTACCTAATGTGTTTAGCTTTAGAATGCAGTAAATACTGCCAATTATTTACTCTTTGTTCATAGGTACACTTTGTGTATACTTTCACAGTAAAATTTGTTTGCAGTACATACACAGCATGGCCTTCCAGTTTTTGTTATAAATTTTTGCACCTCTGTAGTACATTAACCTAAGGTAGACTTGTACTTAGTGAATCATCTAAGGCCCTTGTCTTCACTTCTGCCTCCTTGTAGGTTTATTATTTCTTGATGTTACCACTAAAATTTGCTAAGTTTTATTCTTTTTCCTTTACATACCCTGATCACATTTCTTGTTGGCAGCCTAAGAGACAGGAGAGAACAAAACAAGCTACTTGGGAAAAAAGATCTTAACAGTCAAAAGTCAGAAGGTTGAGAGAATCAGCACAGGAAAATTGTCTGAAAGTACACAGAAATACACATATATTTACAGCTACATTTATTTTCATAAAAGTCTGCCTAAATAACCTTTCGGCAGCATTTGTCTCTTATTCCCCCTCTTTTTTTTTTTTTTTAAACACAGAAACAATGAATATACAGTTTCTTCTACACAGAACAGAACAAAAAAAATCACTACCCCAAGGAGTCTGCACAATAAACTAAACTGACAAAGCGCACTTCACTAGTCTAAACATAAACAGTTATTAAAATTAGTGCAGAAACTACTTTTTTTTGATAAGCAAACAGCAAGATTACATTAACTGGCCCCTTGGGAATAAAGCAGATGTACAATAGATTTAATTAAATGCATTTAATGAAGTCCAAATATAACAACAAGCAGGCTCATCATCTGAAGTGATGCCTAAACTCTGGTAAACCATTCTGAACTGTAATAAATGTCTCATGGTTATCTTCAGTTTTTATTTTGTCTTTCAGTGTTCCACAAAATTATTTGCACATTAAATGTTTTTGGATTTTTCACCTTCAACCCATTTACTAGGTTTGTAATGTAAAAATTTCAGAAGTTAGTTTTGAATCAATTTTTGAAAGGAAGTATTTATTTTAATTATTTTCTTTAATAGAGCATCATGGATTGATTTTCTGCTCCACAGTGACATGCCAAAAGAATGATCACTGCCTACAGGTCAGTGGAAGTGCAGTGTGGTAATCTGTGTAACTGAAGAAAAAGGTCCCACGTGTCTCTTTTCAAGGTATACTGTAGGCATTTACTAAGCCGTCTTGCACAGTCATTTACACTAGGACTAAGGGAACATAAGATGGGCATGAACTGGATCCAAAATGTAGAGCACTATTCCATATGCAGGATAATAAAGAATTAAGCCTGAAACATTTCTACATCTGGTGCTCAGGGTGTATTCTTAAGAGGGGCTGAAACACTTCCCCTTCTACAACATTAGCTTTCAGAACTCTGTGTACTCTGATTCTTTGATTTTCTTAATATCAGCAGAATGACATAGTTACTAAAAGGAAAAAGTATGATGATGCTCTCACCAGGAGAGTGAACTTGATTTCAGATCAGAATCTGTCCTGAAGTTTATTAGCAAATTTTTTTGTAAAAGCAGCATGGGAGTCTTTCTCAGAGGAAATGAAGTGGAAGAAAAAGACATATTTGTGCGTATATACATAAACATATGCATGCACAAATAAAGAAACCAGACTGAGGATGTCGAAAAAAATCAGAAGTGGAATGTATGTATTTATGCATTAAACCACTAAATACTTCATACTATTTATGTATTAAATGTAAAAATTTGGGGTTAATTCTCCAAATACTTTCCAGTATTAAGTTGCTCTGCTCACAATGGCCACAGAGACACAAGCCATGTAAAACAAGTGCAGATTACTAACCCAGAGGACTAGAACTCCAAAATACCCTTTCCTGTGTAGTGCCCCCTACAGAAAAAAAGTTTACCATTTCAAAGCTCGTTTTTCCAGCAGAATAGCATTGTAGAAGGTTCCCTAGATGGAAACAGAGCATTGTAAGAGGATGACAGGATTTTAGTATTTGCTGGAACTACTTTTCTAAGGAATTAAGGCAGAGTAAACAACAAGGAAGATAAATCCTGGAAGTTTTTTAAAGAATACATTTCAATGATCTCAAAACCTAAAAGATTCAGAGGTCAGTTTAAAACTCCTATAGTCTTGTTCTTTCCCAAGGGCATGCTTTCAAGTGATTCCTTCTAAAGCAAAGCCCTTGTTTTCAAGTTTTTCCTTTTCGCAAAGCACAATAGCAGCTTGTTATAAATGGTAAAGTGTACGAACTCTGTTCAGCTGATAAAAATTCCGGCTGAAACCATATTTGAAGATAAAAACCAATCAACCAGAAAGATATTTTTAGTCAGTCTCTTCTCTTTCCAAAGTTTTTCCAAGTTGTTGAGAAACCTTATGATCATTCTGTTTCATAATCCACTCTGATACTGATTCTTCCAGGCAGGCATAGAAAAAATTAACCTCCACATATGAAATTACAAATGGCCCTTTCTGTCCTAAATGTAACAGAAAAGATTATTTTCTCAACTCTTCACAAACTGCATAGCATCTGAGGCATATCCTTCCACTTTCTTGTACATCTGCTTCTTAACATGTAAAGCACAAGACAAAGTTTGTTTCCCTCAAATGTATTGCCAGGGTTTAGTTTTGATGCTCAGTGGTTTGGGTCCTTTTACAGAAGTGGATTTTTAAAGTCTGCAAAATATTATACAGTTACTGCTCCATCTCTCTCTCAGCTGAGTTTAATTTAAATTTTAAATTCTGGTAGAATTTCATTGTCCCCCACTCTATGTCCATGCAAGATTTAAAAAGTCTTGGGAGCAAATTCTCTGATAATCTAAGCACCAACCATTGTCTTGCTGTATTAGAGTTGTGGTTACTGACAGATCCCTTCAGCTTTCTGTGGTATTGTCTATGGATTCCCCAAGAAATCATGAACAGCCATTTCTACTCAATTTCTACTCAAAACCCTCAAATTAGGCACAAGAACACTAGCAGCAATAGCATTAACAAAGAAATCTTTGCTCATGAATTATATAAAATTGCGCAGCAGATAAAATGAGATACTAAGGAGAAATCAGTTGTTTTCTGGCATTTCTGTTAAGCATTTGTAACTAATAGGTGCCTTCCTGCTCTCGCACTCAAAGCAAGACATAATAAGCCTCCACTGCCACACTTGAAACCACCTTTAATAGAGAATATATGAAGAATGAGGTGCTCTATTATTCATATTCATTGTATCATAAAATGCCTAGAGGCATTAGAACTAGCAGCCCCTTGCACTAGTGCCAACTGTCCCTCGTTCAGAGGCAAAGCATAGAGGAGGAAGGGAGAAGAGGCAAATACCATATATGGTTAAAGTCATTGCACAGTGAAAAGGAAGCGGAGAAACCCACATCACTGAGATTGGAATAATCTCTTAATTTACGTAACCTGCACATACATAACTACTTTCTCAAGCCCCTTTCCAAAAATCTTGATCTAGCCCTAGCTACCATCAGGCCAGATGTCTGCATTTCACCTACTCTTATACTAGTAATAAAACCTGTTAAGCTCGTCTCTGGCAATGTTTAAAAGAATCTTTACAAAGACTCTGAAGCGCAAGACAACACTCAGGAGATGATCAGCAGCACTACTAGATCCTTGCTGTAAATGGCACTTCTAGGCACTTAGGATTACAGAGGCATGGACCCTTGTGATTATGGACTAGGGCAGAGAATAATGAAAAGCTGGTAACAACAGAACTAGATCTGTCCCTCCAAAGCACTTACTTACATGAAAACAACTTATTTATTTAGCATTTACACACACACAAAAAAATATAAGCTTTAGGATACCCTCTTATGCTTTTGCAATTTGTCAGGGAGACCTAGCAGCCAGGAACCCTTAGCTGTGTTGTTCTAAGCCACCTGAACAGTAGCTAGTTATATTATTTGCTGAACAGGACAAACAATGACAGTTTTGGTTTACATTACTTCAAAGCAAAAAAAAAACACAAAACCTTCTAAGATACTTCACGATAACTTTCACAGAAATTGGCCCACATGCAGACAATGCTTTCCGAGCACATTTTCCCTGACAGTCCTGTCTGTGATCACTGCCACGATATCCCTGTACAGTACAATTGAGAATCGTGTCACATCCGCTTTTACCTCCTGCACATTGGCAATGAACTTCACACAAAGTCTTCAGGGATCAGAGAGACTGATCAATTAAGAACTGATGACCTCATTACTATACATTTTCTTCTGATGAGTTCTGTGTAATTTCTTAAATAATGCTTGAGTTAATTTACCATTTTCAGTGTTGCACTGCAGCAGCTGAGAAAATATACAAGGATAAAATAGAGATGATTTTGCTTATGATTTGTGCTTAAATCCAGCAACACTGCCAGCAGCCTAAAACCTGTCAGGAAGAAAAGCAATAATAAACCCTGTCAGCTATCTGTCTCTTACAGGAAAGAAAATACTATTCTATATGCTTTAGAATATACATCTTTTTCAAAACTAGGCCTGAACTCTGCTTCTAGTGATAGCCTTGGCTTTCTTGCAAAGTAATAGTGCAGTAAAAGGTATCAAGAAATTGCAGATTTGACGTCATCAATGTCTTTTATAATTATCTGGTGACACTGAGCTGTACTCATTGTAGATCAATGCAGCCACAATGAAGTTAGGCAAGCAGAAGTGATCTCATCAAGCACAGTTACAACCATTAATTCTTTTTCTATATTTTGCATTAGCCAAAAGCCTGTGCATAAATTTAGCCAGCTATTTAATAAACACATATACATGTCACTTCACAAATGAAAAAAAAATCAAAAATTTAGCATAAAGCACAACATACACATGTATTTGATTTATAGAGCTGTCAAAAGAAACACTTCACTTGCAGTCCCATGCAGACAACTATTACCTTGCACTGGTTGCAGCTCAGTCATGTGACATTCATATTTACTAGTCAGATCTGAGACTTTCTCAGTGTATCAACTCAAAGTCCTAAGAAACCTTAATGACATGAGTGATGGTGAATCTTGTGCTCTCATACAATGAAAAGCTACAGATGCTGAGATTTTTCTAGTCACATTAAACACCATGAGCACCAGCCAACTTCTTGGAAGATGAGAGCTCATTACCTTTGCCTTCAAACCTTTAGAGCAGTTCTGAATTAATCTAGAGACATTAGGTGGGAGTGAAAGGTGAAGTGCAATTTCATGTCTCCTCAGAGCAGCTTATAGATTTAAAAGATGGTTTCATTAGCTGGACAAGGCTTTTTCTCACCCATGTGCAAATGTAGTCTTTCCTTATTCTTCATCTAGGCACATCCAGATTTCAATAGCAGCTGGACAATCAGTCTTTTACTTTCATTTGTCAAGCAGTTCCAACACTCTTCAGCATGGAGTCAGACCAGAGGTGTATGGAAAAAGAAAGCTTCCCCATCCACCAGCCCAAAGGGAAGTTAAGCCGTCTTAGACTGTGAGACCGCATATTCGCTGCCATCACCACAGCCGTTCTCACACTCTGGCTGAGAAGATCTTAGAGGGTTGACCAACATAGCCATGTCAGCTGCGAAACAATTATACTGGAGGGACACAGAAGAAAGTCCTGCCCTAAACATATTTTATCTGACAACACCCACCTCTCAAATTCACAATAATCTGGAATATAAGGGAACAATCATCAATTTTATCTCAAATTCACTGAATTAAAAACAGAGCTGTCCCAACAGAGAATTTGATGCTCCATTTCTGTCACCATTTAAGAAGCACTTCAGAGAAAAGAAAACAATAGTTTTACACGATAGCTGTGCGGAATCACATTTCAGAGTTACATCAGCCTCTAGCTATTTATTCCTTGCTTCCCAGAAGCACAGCATCAAAGAAAAAGGCTTTGCCATTTTATTTTTTGCACAGTAATACAATTTTTCATATTTTAAACCCAAATCTTTTCCTAAACAAAATCAAAGTTTAGAACAGGATTTTACAAAAAAGAAAAAAGAAATTATGTTCCTAAATCCAATCTTAATTCTATGTAATGTTTACATACAACAATGTGAGAAACATGTCTCAGTCAAGAAGCGAATACATTTGTTTGTGTCTTCTTTGACTGGTATCCCTTGGAAATCTAAAGGGAAACTCCTAAAAATTTGCTTTCTAATTTTTTTTGTCCTCCCCTCCTTCCCAGCTCAGAATGGGTTACCATTGGATTTGTACATTTCTATTTTCTCTCTTCTTTCAACAGATGTTGAACAACAAGATACAGGAGGAACATCAGCCATAGGACTGAACCCCTTTATGTAGCATTAAAGATCAACATGTTGCTCGTGAATCTTCACATATTTGAGTAAGGAACTAAAAAAAAATAGTCAATTTAAAAGAATTCTGAAATGTACAACACTTACATTGAACTCTGGCAATGTTATTGAAGCTGTTGGAAAAGCACTCCACTAATCTGTTTATCACAGGCCTCTATCCAAAGCACAGCAGCAGTCATCTGGTGTTTATCCTTCACCAGGTTCAGGCTCTAATCCAAGCTCTCTCTCCAGCTGCCATTCAAAGGCCACTTCCAGAACAGAGGAACAAAGAGTCTAAGAGCTGACTAAGTACATCAGTATCCTTCTTCGAGTCAGGCCAGTTACACCTGGGCCGGACAGCTTCAGTGGTAGTTTCAGGAATTCCAGTCCTTAGCTATATATTGGACATATTTAAAGGAAACGTCCACAGAAGATACCCATTGCCTTATGCTGTATGGAAATTTATGTCTTTTCCTTATCCTAGTATCAGAAAGATGGGATTTTTTTATTGCCTATGAACACATAATCCTTTTATGAATTTTCCTAAGAACTTGGCCTCAATACTATTTCCATGGCAATAAGTTCCACAGAACTGTATGTTGCATGAAAAGCATATTTCCTCTTCTCACCTCCAAAGGGGTTGTCTTTTAACTCTCTATGTTCTGGAACTATGAAATAAAGCAGAAGCTAACCATTTTTCTCTCTGATTCTGCGCCAACTTATTTACAACAAGGGAGACAAAAGGACAATTATGTGTTGACATGTTAGTTTGCCTTCTCTTCATACTTTTGTTCAATGGTGCAATCTATCAGCACAGCTATTATTTCAGAAAAGAAACTAGTCTCACACATGCACAAAATCCTTTAGTTACAGATCAGGGGAGGAACCCTAGTCTCCAAATCCTCATTAATTGTGATCTTCTGGCTTTCACTAATTTACAGGATTAACTCACTCCTCTAATAGTCCACAGATTTCTTCCTCACATCACAGTTGAGTCATGGGGTTTTCATACTCATAGGATAAGCCTACTTAGCTCTTTTTCAGTCCATGGGATACTCTTTACCTCTTTCTTCCCTTGGTCACCCCAATATCATGAAGGAGAAAAGTAATGTTTCTAAGGTCATTAAGCCATGCATAAAAATGCCATAAGAGATCAAATCACACCAGAGTAATGCAAAAAAATAAACCCTTCCTACAGTTTACATAGACTTCAGTCTCCTCTCTTTATTAGAGAATCAGTATACAACTGGGCTGCTAGTTGAGAGGGTGAACAGGAGGAATGAAATACAAATAGCCAACTCCTGTAACATACAAATTGAATTATCAAAAAATAACGACAAAATGTCAGCTGATGACATACACTGACTTAGTAGGGTCATATCTAATTATTAGTGATGTAGTTTAACAAGGATTTTAGTCAGAGGAAAGCTACTTCAGAGATAACTAATTCATGGAGGAAGAGGGCAAAAAACATAATTGAGCAGGGATATAATTTCAATGCCAATGAGGTTGTTTGACAATCTGTTTCTTGGCCCAGTCAAACATCTGCAAAAAAAGTTTCTGCACTTTCATTCTACAGTCTCACTATAGGGTTACTTTGATAAGAGTCTAGATGATGGAATGAAAAAAAACTTCAGCGCAAGTGTTTGCACACATTTGTTCAGCATTATTATTTATGAGCAAGCAATAAAAGGAACAAAATTTTCTCCTGTGTTCAGGGAGCCATCACACTCAAGTGTGGATCTCATACATGCAATGATTGAATGATGAATTGCTATTGAAGCACAAGCCATCAAAAAAATTCTGGACCCAAACCTAACTGCACAAAGGAAAAATACCTCCTGTGAGAGGTATCTCATACTGAATCATGGGTGGTTGCATAAGAACACAGTACAAGAGGAGACAATATACAAATCTCCTTTCCTTTTGTTGATAAGATGCTTTGTCAAAATAGGTCTGGCCCCAGAAATCATGGGATAATTACAGAAGACACCTCAGTATACAGACGGAGCAAGTAACTTGATTTCTGTACCTTGCATTATGGGCTTTAGAACCTACTTAAATTACCCTGGCATTGTTGTAACAATCATTAACATTTTAGCTTTATCCTGTTGAATGCTTTAAAATGTGACAGAAGCAGCAGCAAGTGGAAGAGAAATAAATTAGATAGCAGAAACTTGAAATCAAAATTCTGGATGAGAATACCCCACACACAGGCACCGGCTCTATATGTGAACTCTCTATCTTGTGCCCAATTCTAATCATTACCAGGTTTTTTTTAAAAATCCTGTGCCTGAAAGAACCGATATGTTATGAGACAGTCATGACCTAAGTAAACTCCAAACAAATCGTTCATTACTGCAAAACTCCGGAACAAACTGGTACTTTCTCAGAAAACAGTGTTCTTCTAAACACACATTATACATAAAGAGGAAACAGAAAGCACATACTGTAGGCTTTCATCAGTTGTACACAAACAAAGCTTTTGATAATTCTCTGAATAGGCTTGAGATCATTACGCCTGGGGCCAAGAGGCTTTCAGTAGTTTAAGATCTCATTTTCCAAACTTTTGGTCAAAAGGGTCTTTTGAAGTGCAGCAGAGAAAGGAACACTTTTTACTTGAATATTGTCATGTTCAAAATACCCCTACTCAAATCCTTACATGTATTATCTTTTCCCTTACCAAATTCAGACTTCACAACCTCAAGGTCTGGAGAAGGAAATGCTCGCTCACACCAATGGCCACATTTTCAGTTATGCATCCTTCCATTTCATGGCCCACATTATTCCTAGAACAGTCGGCCTTTTCCATTTCTGATTCTTTCTTGCCTGTCATTGAAACCTACCAAACACACTGTGCTAAATTTTTTCTTGACTTTTTAAATAATCTACTTAAAGATATAAAAAGATTCTTATGCAGATCCAGGAAGGTAACTAGAGGACCAAGGAAATAAATGCCCACCATTTTACGTTCTGCAGCTCACACCACAATTTAGTTAATTGCCATGCTTTGCGTTTGGAGGTACACCAACATGCACTTAATTTAGGTTATAAGAGGATGCCCTTTCTAAAGAGAAACAACTGCTTCTAAATAATGGAGCACATAGCAAGTGTTATATTATAACCAGTTTAACCTAGTCACTATTTTCAACTCCTTTCCCTTTGAAAACAAACCCTAAATCAGTCTGAACTATTAAAGACTCAAATCTATCCTATTCTTTAATGTGGTGGTTTTGGTTTAGATACTCTAGCAGTTTTGGATAATGAAGTAATAAAAATGTTATGCATTTAATTTATTATCAAATTCTCTATAAAAATTATGAGAAGCAATCATTTCATCAAGGTGCTTGAATTTTTGGCTCAAGCATTAGTACCCCAGGTCCAAAGATTGTGGAGTTTTGGAGGGG
>JAAGNO010028552.1:0-40422 GCA_033439905.1 Ceryle rudis | reverse complement strand
TCATTTCATCAAGGTGCTTGAATTTTTGGCTCAAGCATTAGTACCCCAGGTCCAAAGATTGTGGAGTTTTGGAGGGGTTTTTTTGGTTTTTTTTGGTTGTGGGGTTTTTGTTTGGTTGGTTTTTTTACCTACCAGAAGTGAAACAGAAGTTGTAATTCATTCCCCATAACAAAGTTCTAATCTTAGACAATCTGAAGGGAAAGATCTAGGGAGGGAGTAACATCCTAGAACTCAAGAAGGGTGGGAATACTTTTTGGTGCCTAAAATTACCATAAGTCTGTTCTGAGCAGAATGTCACTTCCAATCTGATTTCTTCTCTTTTTGGTGATACTTCAAGGAAGAAAACAAAGTCAGTTTTCAAGGTATGCAACTATTTCTATCAAGTTATCTAGACTGTCTAACAAAAACTAATTTACAATGGGAGGTGTCTACAACAGGCACCATTAAGTTCATAGCCATAAGACTGACTTCTCCCTGGACATCAATTTAACAAGATTATAATGTAAATGGGTGTCTATCTTTCTGTGTGAAGTGCAAGGCTTTTTATCCCCACCACCACCACAAACAGCCTATTTTTTTTCCTATTTTCTATTCCTCTTAACTAGTGCACAATGACTTTTTTCTAATCACCATTCTTAAGGAAATAAAATTTAATTCATATATAGGTATTTGCAAGTAAGTAGCTAGCGTCTCTTAATTCACTTTCAAATCAAGAAGGGTTCTAATTAAGATGAGATAACATTCATCTTCTTAGTGGTCTTCCCCAGCAGAGTTTTGTAAATGTAGTATTTAACTGGGAGAGCAATCAAAAACATTAAAAAAAATGTGTAGCAAATAAGATTGGTTTCTGTATGCAAAAGTAGAAAAAGCAAAGCTTGTATCTTCAAATTACAAATAAATTACTTGTCAAAGTTTTTCTTCTTATTTGACTAATTCCCAGTTTGATACAGATCCCACATAACCAAACATTAAAAAACCATCAACATATTTAAAGACAAAAAGCTATCATCATTCTTTGAATGGACAAATAAATGGGACACTTGAGTAAAGTGAGAATTTTAACATCTGAACATGGAATCTTAAAGAGAATATAGAACTTACTATCACCACAGACCAACATTGCCAAGGTTGGTGTTTGGGGGTCTTGCCGGGGTTTTTTGATTTGGTTTTTTTTTTTCAGGTTGTTTGGTTTTGGTTTTTTTTGTTGGGGTTGTTTTTGGTGTTGTGGTTTGGGTTTTTTGTTGTTTGTTTGGGGGTTTTTTTGGGGGGTGGGGGAAAATCTTTTGCATGTCAGGGTTATTAAAAGGAGAGGGAAATGGTATGCCAATAGTCCTTAATCTAACTGAAGCCAATCTACAGGATCAGACTGGAGAGTTTTTAATATTAGATTCTCTTAGTGAATATTTTTAAGACAAAATGAGCCATCTAGGAACCATGAACATTATTAAAAGGTAAACAAAAGCCACATTTTCACAGAAGATGAACATAAAAGATTGTGAGTGCAATAAAACTGAACTGATTTTCCCAATACAAATAATAATTACTCAATTTTCTTAATGTGCATTCTTTGTTTAGTTTTTTTAGATCAAATTGAGATCAGTTGTGGGGTTTTTTTCTTAGATCAAACTATGATCACATACTGACCTGCCCAAATGTGATTCAGGTTCACTAGAGCATAATTCCACAAAACTATAAAGTCACATATTTTCCAGATAAAATAACTATAGTTCACTTCTGGTTTTACCAAATCTTGTTTGGTGCATGACGATATCTTAATGCTTATGAATAACGCAACTTTTTTCTGGCTCTGATATTAGTTACTCGTACTGATAAATGTTAAACATTAATTTATGGATCTATCTTGCAATCGTTCATAACTTAGTAGAAAGACCAACTTCCAAAGATATTTATGTGCCTAAGGAAGCCAAGAGGGATGGCTGGGAGAATTCAGAAAGAATAAGCTTATGTCACCAACTGCAAGTGCCGGGACACTGAATATCCCACCACCTGCAGCTAAGTGCATCAGAAAGCCTGCCTCCTGACATAGAAGCACCTTCTGTGCCAGGTGGTGTGGTTCTACAAGTACTTACAGGTGTGGTGTACCAAAAACAGCAGGCCAAAGAGGAGGAAGAAAGTAGTACACAAACTGCTAAACTCTGGAGCCTAGTGGGACTGTCAACTGCTTGAGAAACAATAAAAATCTAAACACCAAGAATCTGCAGGAGGCCACCAGCACACATGCTAGCAACAATAAGAAGAAACACATCAAAGAAGGTAGTGCCTCCTATATATAGACAAAGACTATAGTATCATAAGCACATAGGATGAACCAAAAGACTTTCTTAGTACTTTCGGAATACTGACCCAGAAGTCACTGGTGAACTAACAATGCTTTCCACTTGTGAGTAAACAACTCTCTTTGGATCCCAGCAGTTGCTCCAACCAAATATTATAAGCAAGAGTGAGCGAGAACTGTGTGAGAACATAATTGCATATACTGTATGAATAGTTATCTGCCATTAAAAAAAAACCAGCTCAGGTCTATTATTAATAACAGCTGAATTAATAAAAGGTGTTCTAATTAACACTGGTTGTGACCTATGTCTCACCCAACTCAATCCCCTAATCAAGGAAACAGGAATTTATAGCACTCTTTGTTATGGTGCTCACTACATGAATAGCTCTACTTCTACCCAACAGGAGCAAGCATTGGTATAATGCCCATACAAGCTTCAATGGGGAGAAAACAAACATTTTGTCATTTGAAAATACTTACTTGGTAGGGATATAATGTGACACCATTTGTTCTTGACAGAGACCAGGTGCCATCGAGGTACTGATGAGCCTGGATAGCCACAGAGTTGAGAACATTACCATTACTAGGGCTGGTGGCCATTTGAAAGCTGACCTTGGCTTGGTGTCCAGGAGAGCCATTTTTCTTCTCCACCCCATTGACAATTCCTAGACTGTTGGGTTTTCCACTGTGTTTGTTGGCAACAAAGCCTGTATAATTAGATGTAGCATAAGGAGCAGGCACATATGCCCAGTCCCTAGGCTGCAGGCTACCCATGTGCCGGGGACTCACTAGGGTGGGGATACTGGAGAGAGGTGGGGGAGACCCTGGCGAGGCATCATAATGTTCTGAGTTGGCAGCTTGCTCTAAGGTCAGCACCATTTGAATGGCCTCTTGCTTCAGCTGGTTCAAGTGGGTGGCACAAACATCACATCTGTTGTCCTTCTCATTCCATGCCTTACGAATGGTATTGGGAACTTGGAGCTTGTCATGAATCACCAAAGAGAAACCTGGATCCTAAAAAAAAAAAAAAAAAAAAAAAAGGAAAAAAGTCAGAAAAGGGACAGGAGAAAAGAGAAATGTTTAACCATGGTCACCACAGTGAAACATTATTACCACTGGTTGTGCATTTCAAAAGCCAATTTATGAGATAAGCTTAGAATGCAAACAAAGGCCATTAGATACAGTCAAAGTATGCCAGCAACAGAGCTGAACAAAAGCTGAGAAACTAGATTGTGTCAGAATAAAAAAAAATTATTATTTTTACTGATAAGTGGCAAATATTATCATTCCACTGCAGACTTCAATGCATGGCAGCAAATGAATTAACCTGCTTCACATCACTGCACTTCATTTCTGGCTTGAATGAAATCTATTCTTAGTTACACTGGTGAGATCAAGAGCAACTCCACTAAAACCAGTGGGCTTGTAGCAAGGTTCACAAATCCATCTACTCATCAACGCCAGCTTTTGGTACTCAAAATCCAGACAACACTGTGCAACAACAAAAAAAGTAAAATTGGAAAGCCTACCTGTAAAGAGGGAAAAAAAAATCCACAAAAAACCGACCACACACACCAGAAGTACCATCACTCTCCCCAAATCCTTTTTTCAGAATTCAGAACAGATGGATATCTGATATAGTTTTCAAGAGCTTTTCAGCTTTCATTCAGCCAGGAAAAAAAAAAAAATTAAAATTTAAAAAAAAATCCTTTTCTGCTAAATGTTCTACCACTGTTTTGGTTATCTGCTGATAATATAAAATAAAACCACAGGATCAGGTTTAAAACCTCTTGCATCATATCCTTACCCTGGGGGTAGACCTTTGAATGTCGGTGGTTCTCTCCACAGAGCAATATGCCACCCTGATCTGACTACAGTCATTGAACAATGGCCTGAATTGCAAAGTTCCTCAGTAAGTTGTGAAGCCTTGGCAAGGGCTTATCACCAGACTTGGTAGTTCTTACAGTATAATGCAGTGTTATAACTGGACAGCATTGATGTGTGTGTCATGCAGAGCAAACAATGAGAGTTATGTGATAAAAATATTTCTTGCCAATTTCACACCGTGATTTTGTGGTTTTACAGACCAGGCAGGGTAGACTTCACCTTCACCTCCTTAAGTTTTGGAGACTTATTGGTAGACTTATGACTACTCAAAAAAATTTACAACCAGTAGTATCATCATCTTTATTATTTATTCTTCTCCTCATCTTTGTGGCTTTATCAGCTTTAGCAGCAAACTGAAATCAGACTGGAGGAGTGCTGGGGGGAGGAATCACACAAATAGACTTATCAGGTAATTTGATGAACCCCATACCATTCAAGATAGACAAATTTCATGTCTTAATAGTTTGGCTGTGCTGAAAGCGATGGTGTATAATATAGGGAGGGAAAGAATTCATTGGTAGAGGGTCATATTTGTTATGATCCATCCTTACTATATGCTCAAGCATTTTATTTTCACTGTTTAACTACCGTGAACAGCTCCTCAGCATGCAGTGATTAATTGATTCATAAATCATGGTGCCTCTTTACACACAGCGGCAAAAGAGCAGTTCTAGCCCCAGAAGCCCAAGAGAGTCATATAAGCTGATGGGAAACAACAGGAGGCTGAGATCTGATCAAGCCTCAAGCTGGTCATTTCTATTCTATGCACTAAGGAGGTCAGAGCATCAAAGTGTGTCAGGCAGACAGGAACTGGATTCTGCACCAACCCTCCCCCCTTAACCTTCAGGAGAGGGACTGGTGGAAATCAGGGGGGGTAGTGGGGAGGCAGTGAACAGGACACAAAAGATGTCAAATCTTATTTTCCATCCCAGACCATAACTAGGTCAACAGATCACATCAGATATAGGCACCCCATCCATGATGCCAGGTACACAAAGCAAGGACTCTGTTTTTCCCATAATGAGCTAGACAAAGCTACCTCTATAGCTGAAGTGAGGTGCAAATCCTCTTTCCAGGCTGCTCTACGTCAGTCCAGGAAAAATCCTTGCCAGCTCTTCCTTCAACTAGCTAGTGCCACAGAGCTAGTTGTTGTTCTTGAAGGTTAACTTCCCCTAGGCAAATGGGCTTGAACCCGGGTAATTATACACAACATTCAGAACCAGCAGCAGTTCAACATGGAAATTCCTGGATACCATGATAAATATTCCAAGGAAATAAAGCCTTCTCTAAAGTAAGCAAATGTCAGCATGATATAAATATTCAAGTAGCACACCAACTTAAAGAGTGCTGGACAGCAGTGAATTCAGCTTCATCTCAGTATTAAAACAAACATCAGCTCATTCTCTGATACAACAATAAACAGAGAGACAGACAGACAGAGACACAGAGAGGGAAGGAGGAAGATTATTCCTCCTCAGGAGCAGAAAGGAGGAAAACACAACCTGAATTGATTATTCCCGAGATTGGCCCTACTAATCTATCAGATTCTATTAGATGGATAGCTCAACACTGGATGCAAATCCAGAATATGAAACAGAAAAGCCTACAGAACAATAAATAAGCTTGGAGAAACTCAGGTTCCAGAAACACATTAGTCACATTTTGTTCTCAAAACAAAACTGATAAAACCTAAAAGAATTTACTTTCTTATTCTGCCCTGGGCAGCTCCACTATTATTTCACAGAATTGGCTGACAGGCTTGCAACACCTTTAGTAGGAAGGAGGTCAAAGCTGGACAGTCACTACACCCTTGCTTGAAGCATAGAAATACAGCTACACAGCACTTTGTTTCTGTATTTCAGTTGCTTGTTAGTTCAATAATCAGTATCTTGTCCCATATGTATACAACAGCATCATGTCCCCTATGAAATAGTGGTGGGCAAACCTCACTGGCTAAGCACCTTGAGTTAACTGCAATACGCAGCAGGCACTGGAAAGGTTATGCTCACTTCTGAAACTTGTGAGGTCTAAAACTCTACACTCCCTGGCTCGAGAACAGATTTGCTTGTGAAATCTGAGGTTGACACTAGAAATACCATTTATATTTTGGCACTCATTTCCAGTCCTGCCAGAACAAAGTACAGTGACACTGAAAACTGAAACAGAATTTTAAAAATCACAACAGAGTTTGGTTTGAGTTCAGGGCAAAGGTTCACAATGGTTTCTCTTACTGCTGTAATGGTTCACCCATCTTTAGTATAAACAGCATTACTATAAACTCCTATTCCTATAATAAACAAATGAAGGCATGTAAGAGGTCTGAAAGCTTCAGGAGATCAGTCACACCACAGATCACAGCATAAATGCACAAGGCAACCACTGAACTAAACAGTGCACACTGAGCTCTGTTGCAAGAAGCCTTTTGACATTACCTTTAAGTTTTCAAGCTTAAGTAAATGCCAATTCCAGCCATGTTTAGTTATTCACCTTCTCCACTGTAACCAGCTACTAATTAATCCCCCGCCTTTGGTCCTGAACTAAAAACCCACATAAAGACAGAAGATGGGAGGAAGTTTTGCTTTTTCGAGACCCATCCAGACAGGTATGCTGAGGAGTTCTTGCTTCACCCAGTGAAATGTAGCTGGTGAACAGGCACTAGTTAAAGAAACACTGAAGTACACAGACCACTTGTACGAGAGTAGACATGGTCCTGCTCCTCCTCCTCATGGTGGAAGAATGGCACTACTGTATGATCATGTAAAGTAATGCAGAAGCATCCTCCTCTCTTTTGCTTCCATTTGTAAATCCATAACTTGCTCTATAGCTTTCATGACATTAACTCTACTACTAAGAAAGCAGAATATGAAGAATAGTCCTTTCTCCTTCCTACTACACAGATTGGTGCCCATCTTCCTCAGTAAAGAAAGTAAACAACCACTTCCAGCATGAACCAGTGTTTCATATATACATTTTGTAAGGGCATATGGTGATAGGACAAGGGGCAATGGTTTTAAACAAGGTAGATTTAGACTAAACATTAGGAAGAAGTTCTTTACTGTGAGGATGCTGAGACACTGGAACAGGTTGCCCAGAGAAGTTGTGGACACCTCATCCCTGCAAGTGTTTAAGACCAGGCTGGATGAGGCTGTGAGTAACCTGGTCTAGTGGGAGGTGTCCTTGCCCATGGCAGGGCAGTTGGAACTATTGATCTCTAAGGTCCCTTCCAACTCAAGTCATTCTATGTTTCACACAAAGATCACAAGGACCCATGGTGAAAGTAGGCAGAGCTTGACTGGTGGACAAAGAGGTGAGCAAGAAGTATGATGAACAATTTGTACTTCTATGTATTACATGGAACCTAGCTGATCATAGGTTCAAACACATCTCATATGCATGCTACACTTTTTGCAAACAGAACAGGCAAACACTAACATAGGACATACTCGAAGATTATGAGCACAGCTGTATTTGACTTGGTCAACTATAGCCTATGCAAGTTAGGCATTGTAACCCTATGTCATTACTTCAGAGAAAACTCAACTATACAACAAATCTCAAGACCTTCTTATCAAATTGTGTTCTTCTACACCAACTTATTCCTTGCTCGTCAGGGTAAAACAAAGCAGTTAGTATTAACTAAAGCACAAAGGTCAGCTTTCACTTCAAGATGCTCATGGAAGACTCAGGGAGTTCTTTTGTTTCTGAAAGGGTTCAGGCAGCAATGATTACTGCTACATAATCCATCAAACAAGGTGGGGAAGAAGTAGAGGAAAATTAACAATCAAAATTCTACTGAGGAAAAAGTGTGTTTTCCAGACTTCCACTCTCCACAGGCAGGGAGGAAAAGCACTAATTAAGAAACATTAGTAGGAGGGAAGCTTTAACCCTGATAAAAAACACATGTTTTTCCATGACTGTGCAAACATCTCTGCTCTAAACACAATCCTGTTAATCCATGGTTGGTCTCTATTTAAAGATCGAAGGGAAAAAAACCACACCAAACAAACAAACTCTGTTCCCCTTTCTCTCCCGAGGGTGCATTTTCCAGTCCAATAAAGAGATTATACTTGCCAGTTTACTTTCCGGAGGCACTTGTGTTATTTTCCAAGTGACTCTGAACCCTAACAAACATATCCTACCACCTTCTAGGCTACATTTCAGAGATTTGCTGTTTTCAGCATTCCAGAGCCCCAACAGTTGAAAAGCAGCTCCTCTCTGTTACAACGGTACCACTTTGGTTAAAGCAAAAGTATGTTCAAATAAACTGATGTTAATAGGAGCTTTTCCTCAAATAAGCATGACAGGATACACACTACAACTGTAAATTAGTAGCGCTGTACCATCAGACTGAGCTGGGAACCCTTGGATAAAAAGCTAAGGGGTGGCCTCACTATATCTATTGCTCTGTACATGGCAATTGACACCTCTGGGCAAGGCCACACCACCTAATCCTCTCTGTCACAGAAGCTATGTCTTCACACAAGCCACCCATTGCCACTGTCAGTAGAGAAAATGAAACAAATCTCATCTCCTTTGTTATCAAAAAGGAGAACGTATTTCCCTTTTCTCCTTCAAAAACTCTCCCCATCAGGAATGTCCCCCCATCCCCCCATAAGCACTGTTACTACATGTTGGGGAGAGGAGAGAGAAGGCAATCCTGAACTGCAAAGCTCTAAGTGAACTTGGGCAAAAGGAGAAACAGAGGTCACGAGGAAAGCAGTGCTTTTTACATTAGCCCAATTCCAGGAAGCCCTTATAAAGGGACTGTCCAGCTGCAGTAAAAATCTCTGCCATGTTATCATATCCCACCTCTAATTATTACCAGTTTAGTCCCTCAAGCTTGAACTGTTTTCTGCTGCAGACTTACGCTTTCACTTTCAAAAAGGCCATGACAGTGCTCCTTGTCCTACAGTCAATACCTCCAAAACACATCTGGAGGAACAGTTCTTTTCAGGGAGGGAAAGAAAAATCAAACCTTAATCCTGTCTGGTGTATAGCCTTCAATATTACTGTTTTCAAGGTGTTTTTTCTTGAGCTGGCACATACTACTGACATTTGTACTTCTATAATTTAACATTTGTCAGTAGAAACCAGCCACTCTGCAGACAGAAAAATGTGCTCCTTTGGTTTGCTGTTTTCTTATCTGAAAGAGACAGAAAGACTGAGCAAGGCTCACCTTAAAGACAGACAGCAGGAGGAAGCAGAAAAGGGAAAACCCTGGAAAAATAGGAGGATTAAAAATGGGAAGGAGGGACAGAAGAACGGGAAAACACAAGAAGTGTTTTCTAATTGCTGCATGGATTGGCTTACTGCTCTGATGATGGATGATAGACTTACAGCTGTACACATCTGGCACACAGGTGTTTGTTAGCATTTCATAGCTAGATAGCAGCCAGATTTTTAATTGGGTTGGGAAGAGATGAAATAGCAGCAGGAAAATCTACATATACATTTAGTGGTGTAGATCCAAGCCTTGTCCCATGAGCTCTGCTATGCAGTTGACTAGAGCTCTGCAGCCCAGACTGAATCTGTGGACACAGCATGCAGAGGGTATGCTGGAGAGAAGCTTCTTCTACAGCTATGTGGTAGAAAAACTCAGCTGTTGCCAAAGGGGCAGAACTTGTCAGCACCCTTTTTACAGCACAAAAAGACAGAAACAGAATTGTAGAAGCCTCATCACTTGTGATGGAAAAAAGTTCTCTTCCTTGCTTTGTATTTTCCTGTCTGAATGTTGAAAGATTGCATTTGCCATCTTAGCCACCAGAGCACACTATGAGCTTGTGTTCAATTAAGTATTCACCTTGACCCCCCCACTACTTTTTTGCATCACTGCTATAAGCAGACTTGTGTCATGCATGCAACTCAGATGTATTACAGATGCATTTTTGCTCAAGTTTCCAGTCACCTCACAGAACTCAATTGCTATCACTGCCTCTTCACTCAACTGGGATCCAGCTATGAATTTGAGCTAACTAGTATGAGAATTAGATGAGATGCTTTCAGGAGGTAACGAACTGTTAGCTTTACCAACCAAATGTTTAGTCTCTCTTCTCACCATACGGCAAATGTGATGAGACTTTTTTTTCTTCCATAAAATCCCTCTGATTGAAAGAGTTGGTAATAGGATATCAACAATAAAGAACAATGTGAACAGCAAAGCTGTCTGGGATAAGCACGAAGCATGGCTGACCTATGATTACATGGGCCAGACCTGTTAAAATACTGGAATAACATTAGGGTTTTTTTGATCCTTCCAAACTTCCCCATTATTCCAAGCTTTGATAAACATCAAATCAACAGATCAACCTCTGCATAACCAGGCTACCATAGCAATTAGTGTTCTGACACACCTCCACATTTTCAAAGTCTAGCAGGCGTTTCCTATGAGAAGAGCATTACATTACTTTGATGAATGCCAGAACCAAACTACTATTAATATTGTAACCAGTGATTTCTCAAACAGCTGTCATACTTGAAGAATGGTAACTAAACATCACAAGTGTGAAGGTCAGTATTTGTGACACCTATATACTTACTGTTCTCCTGATTTATAAAGGGATTTGTAGCAAGCTGAAACCTCTCGTAACTGCTTTTCAAACATGAGAATCATACCTTTTATTTTAGGCAAACAATCATTAGAAAAATGTGTTTATTTCATAACAGCATTCTCAAAGGAGCTATTCAGTATGTGACATCAAGTCTGTTCAGCTTCAGTACATCTACCATTGACATGCATCAAAGAATCAAAACTTTTCTGTCCTATTCAGCTTACTTTTGTATCCTTTTTTTTAAACCATTTCTGCACGATCACTCTTATGCTTTTCTCTCCACTCTAAGAAACATTAGTGTCTTTAAATAGCATGCAAAAACCATAGTTTTGGAGAGGAAAAAATGGTTAAAAACCCCAATAGATTGATACAGTTTATTGATGGCTGTTGGTAAAGAGTTTTGCCTTTGCACGTTTTGATTTTCTTTTTGGTTTTGTTTTGTGGTTTTAGGGTTTTTTTATTCACTCTGCTTTTGGAAACAATTTTACCCCTTTCTTCACTTACTGAGGTACCAACTTGATTCAGCAGAACTACCTTTTAATCATCTTGAATATGGTCTCCTCAAGCAACACACATTCAGGGAGTCTTGCTTCCTTTCCTGCCGCTATCAGATTTCCACCCTTCTCAACTTGACTGGAGAGGAGTTGGGAAGGTCAAGGATACAGATTGACTAGAATTAGAGCATTGCAAGCCTTAGCACAGTGCTAATCACAGCCAGTTAACACCTGAAGAGTTTTACTGCAGTTTAACAAAGCCATTTGAATTTCACACTTGGCTTTCTTTAATGTCCTTGAATAAGAAAACACCAGGCAATCCAAGCAATCTTAATCTTAGCAAAATTGCAAGTAAAAGTAAGAGTTTATCTGTGTGCCATCTAGGAAACAGAGAATGAATTTTGTTTCTAAGCACTGGGAAGGTATATGACAAAGACAACAGTCACTTCATAGTAATAATGAAGTCTCTCCAAGCACATTCACAGTCAGAAGCACATGAAAAATTTAACTGTATTTGCCTCTACTCTGCATTTCCATTTTGCATTAGATAGATGACACTGTTAAAAACATGTAATTTAGAAATATGAGTGAGTCTCCCCTCTGTACTGATTCTCAAATCTTTACACATGCAGAACATTCCAAGCAGAATACAAAACTGCTCTTATCACTCAGCAGCAGTCACACCTCACACTAGTGTTGACTGGGGATTTCCACCAGGTTTTTATCCCAACAGAACTAGAGAACATGCACCTCAACATCTGCAGAGCTGTTACATGCCCTCTTTAGGAGTTATTTCCTCCATCTGAATGCACCCAGGATAAAGCAAGTGGGCAGTGCAAAACCTGGATGGTTAGGCAAGACCATGGAGAACAGTCACAGATCACTTGTCCAACCCTTGAGGTTGAAAGGGAAAAGATGAGATAACTACTTGAAGCTGATGGTGCAAATGTGGGGGGATGACACATGAAGGAGGGGAGAGGAGAAATCAAGACAATAACCTGTGAAAGGATTTTTTTCTTTTTCCAGCTAATTTCTGATAAAAGTAATTTGAAATTTACTGATGGGGTCAGCAAAGATGTGGAACTGCTGACCTAAAAGGAAAATCACAACATCTCTATTAACATGTTGTATGTCATACTGCTTTCCCTACAGACTTTATGCTGTGTTTTGGGTGGATAAAAGTTGCATAAGAGCTTCCTGTAAGCAGCTCCGTAGTTTGACAGCACCTGTCTGAAACATCCTCCTTGACACATGCCAGGCCTGGAGCAGTCTGCTGGTTTAAATAGGAGCCCCATACCAGGTGCTGACAGCCACTTGCTCCACAGGCAGCTAATGTCCCCTGCTGTCTAGCCTTACAGGCTCTCACAGTTTCACTTCAATTTGCTAAATCCTTCCCTCTTAGTAACATTTGGCCTGTTATTATTTACCACCTCCTTCCAACCCCAAGGCATTCACCCACAAAAGGGCTACTCTGCTTGCTTCTGCCTCAGAATTCTTCAAACTCCTATCCGGTCCAGGATCAAACTACATTTCAATGACTCAGTCTCTTGGAAATTCCCTTTCTCCCTCAGAGAGGGAAAAATTCCCCCATCCTGTTTCTTTCCTGACAGTAATAAAAAGCCCATGCTCCCTCCCTCAGTTTGCAGTCCAGCCTAAGGTTCATCAGGCTTATCAGGTGCACAGCTCCCAAACCCAACAGATACCCTTTGACCCTTCTCCTGCCCCTCAGCCATGACAAACCACTTCACTCTGTGCACTAATCCCAGCTTCAGGTTAATTGATACTGTACTTACCACTTTGGATGTGCATGACACTATTTTTTTTTTAACTAGCACTTTGTTTTCTTTTTACTAATAATGTGAACTAAAAAAAGTCCCAGAACAACCTATTGAAACTTTAGTCTAACAGTTTCACATTATTTCAGAGTAGGTTACATTTGCTTGTGAAAGCTTTGATGTAACACCAGAGAGTAACCAGATCTAGTTTTGTGTTTATAGCTGTTTCCATTAACAGTTATATTAAGAGCTTGTTAGCGATGTGATTATCAAATTGTCTAATTATGGTTTTGCTTAATTTCTTTTGTGCACATGGAATCATCCATAATTATTGCCTGTGATCCCCGGAACCCCTGAAATAAGATGTAACGTATCAAAGACTTTTCTCAGGAAGTGAAATTTGCATATGTAAATACACTTCTGTCTAAAATTTTATAACTTCTGATGCCTCCATATTCTACACATTTCTCATGTACAGATATATTGGTGCCATTTTTATGCTTTTACAGAAATATTACAGACATATGAAAACAGACAAAAATGCACCACAACAGTTACCTCCATGCAGTCAAAGAAATCTAAGAGCATTACAGCAGCCGTGAAAGAAGAATTATTTCACTGATTATACAGGGCAGGAAGCAGGAGCACACCTCAGCTTTTCAGCTGGGAATAATTTCAGGAGCAAAGTTGTTTGCAGGTTTCCACTCCAGTTGCAAGGTCAGCTTATGTTTGGTTAGCACGGTGTAAATATTTGGGGTATGCAAAAGAGGGGAAGAAAAAAAACCCACCAGATCTTGAAAAAAAAACTAATGAAAGCAACAAGAATCTGCCAGCTCTCAGCGGGAACAGAATTACTCTGTCACAATTGTCTCACCTACAGTGTGATGATAAATCACAGCGCACGGAACACTTTTTTGCCAAGCAAAACTCTGTTCTCCAACCTTGGGGCAGTTGCACTGTTTTATCTATGCCAACACAGCTCAAGTGGTAGAATGTGTGTTATGACAAGCCCATAACACACAGCCTTTTTCCCTTAAAACTGCTGCAAACTTACCTGCTAAATTTCATTAGACTATATTTGTGTGTGACTTGCTACACCAACTATGAACTAACCTGTGTATTTCAGCATATGCTTCATCTCTAATTCAGCAGACTCTGCCTGCATCTGATGAGGCAGGAATTGCACAGGATTTAGTATTTTTTGCCAAGGGTAGGTGACAGACTGGGTGTGTGGGGCTGGAGAGTGCAGGAAGATGTGTGGGAAAGATGAGATGATGTGGTCAGGATGGAAGATACTAGTCTGCTGAGTGTACCTTCACATGAGAAGGGAGCTCCAGCTCCACTCACTGGTTTTTACAGATGCTAAAGGACCTGCTTTTCACCGCTCCCTTACAGGGTGATCCAGAAGGCTCCTAGCACACCAGCACTGGCTCCAGCTGACACAGCTACACGATGCAAGGCTGCTCTGTGGGAAGGCACAGGCTTGGATCCACAGGTTGATGGGTCACTTGGCTGCCAGGCATCTAGTGATGTGGTAGAGCAGAAACTTTCATGGACCTCAAGCCAACTGAAGTTGGTATAGAGTACAATATCATTCTGTGGGCCTTGGCCAGGTCCCTGAGAACACTGTTTCTTCTGAATACTTAGATCCAGGAGCAAGTAACACGGGCTAACATTACCACTGCACTTCCCCAGGCTAGTAAACAATCTCTTTCAATACATGTCTTGACAATCAGATTTGTAACATTAGGTGAGCTCTGAAGTACAGCTAATAACCTCTGTTGTTGTTGTCACCTATTAAAAAAAGAACCTCCCAAACTCAAAAAGTAGTCACCGTCTCAGTTCAAGACTACTAGGTTTGTTCAAAAGTACTCACACTGTGCAACCCCAGGCTGTCACAGCCTCCACAGCCTGCATCCCATCCTCCTCAGCCTCACAAAATCCCAACCAGTTCAAACGATGGAGGATGTGACAGGGCTCAGTTGGAAAGCGTTCTCACCAAGGTCTCAAAGAAAGCATTCAGAGCTGAAGCACCCCCCTCCCCACATCCATTTACTGTGAACAGAAGCCTCAAGACCTTGCTGTGGGACCACAGGGGACAGGCACATAATGAGCCCTCACTGCCAAACAGCACGGTGTTGCTGGCCCCCCATGACACCGATCTACAAGTGTGGGCTAAAAACATGCCTCCCTACTCTCACTGCAGCTCATGTTCTGTCCTGAATAAGCTGACTGCTGACAAGCCCAAGAGGGGATCAGTCTCTTGACTTGTGTGGTCTAATGAAGGCTAAGATTACAAATCTTTTTCCAAATAGTCCCCAAGTGAGCCACACCAAAGGAAAAAAAGAAAAAAGAACAGAAAAGGAAAAAAAAAAAATTAGAGAAAAGGGGAGAAAAAGCTTCCAGTAGAGCCTGGTAACATTAGCTAGCCTCAAACCAAAATACAATGTTCCTCAGGTTACAGTGTGTTAGTTGAAAAGCTCTCTAACCAGTGGGGAGGAGAATGGATTTTCAGCCTTTGTAAAGATTAAAGATACTTATCATGACTTCAGACTAATACGAGGCTCCTTGTGCACCCAGACACAGCATAATCAATAGAGAAATTGGAACGGGATCTGAAGGGATGAAGCTATTAGTTCTAAAGGTAACTACTACATTATGACACTGCTCTTGAAATAAACTGGAAATCCATCCTCTCCCTCTACTCAAGGCACCTCCTGCAATTAATCTACAGACCAACCCTCTAAGCTCAGGCTCCAGGTTTTCCACTACTGATTCAGCTATCAAACTGATTAAAAAAAAAACCAAAACCAACCAAACAAAAACCTTAGACATACATCCTTAAAGAAAAGTGATTTACAATCCGTAGAGTAATCCAGTGGCCTCTAAAAATACATTGTAAGAATTTCAGCAACCACTAAGGTAAACACATTATAAAATCTACAAACTTGCATAATTCATGTAAATTAAAAAAAAGTCTATGTTTTGTTATTTATTAACAGACAAGGTGACATCTGGATTCAGATTTAAAAACAAAACAGAAGTATCAACATCATCCTAGAAAGACAGCTGAAGGAAAATAGTGTAGGGGAAATGGAAAAAAGGAGTTGTTATTGTACTAGCTTAATTTCTGTCTAAATAGCCAAAAGCTGCATATCCAGAAAGAAGAGAGCAAAGAAAAAAAGAGAAAAGAAATCTAACTTCAATTGTGAGATAAAGTTCTCCTACCACTGCCTTACCTTATTCTCCTTAGTTTCATTTCCAGAGTCTAGTTCTCACTAATTTAAACTTAAGGTTAACTTTTATTTCCATCTCATGCATATCTCTCCTCCTTCTGATTTACACAGACCTGGACAGTTGCTTCAGAGATTGCTTTGTCCTTCTCTGAAGCAGATGGGGCATGGGCTAAGGAGCACATTGTCTTGGAATTATCACCAAACCTCATTATTTCTAATGCTGTAGCAAGAGAGCCACACTGAGATGAAGAGTCAGAGGACAAAAGGAGTCCGAGTAGATCAGCGGTGATTAAAGGCACCACTGTGGCTTTAGGCTACATTCAGAAAGCAGGGCAACATAAAGCATTGTGTTTGTTGTTTGCACCCAGCTCCCATAGCGATATCCAGAACCTGGACCTTGCTGCCTGCCAGCCCTTAGATAAACTATGAGGAGCAACATCAACACTTGAGCAGTGACACCTGCAGGGGAGCCACATAACCTCCCAAAGAAAATATGCTAAACATGAGGTTGTATCTTGTGGTTATTCCCCACCCTAAGCTGTGTCCTACCAAGATTCACTCGTTAGACCCTCCCAAACTGCTAAGGCAGCTGCACCATTCCCTCCACGCAGAAGTAAGGCTGCACCCTTTAGGCCAACAGCACTTGACAGAGCAGATTCTGGGGTTTAAAACATCAGTCTCCTCAGAAGCTGCATTGTCTACCTTCAGGCACAGCAAAACAAGACATACTATCTGTTCTTCTTGCAGAAGGTGTGCTGCTGAGCAGCTATCACTGCACTACTTGTGGGACCAAAGTCCAGCTCATCACAAGCAGATGTGGGCCAGGAAGGCAAGAACAGTAGGTATGTCCCATAGAAAAAACAAACTGTGCTTGCAGACTGGGAGATGTAAAGACCCGATTCCTATATGCTAACAGACCATTTTGGAAGAATACTAACTGGGGCCACTTAGTATGTTTAAAGTAAAAAGGTTCTTTTGTTACCTATACTTCAATTTTATGGGTGGAAATATAGTTACATTGCATAAACAAATTGCTCGATATATTTATTGCAAGCATTTTTGCCATTGTAACAACCATTGTACAGTTTGAAATTAATGATCACAACTATGGCTTCAGATCACAGTCTGTCTGAAATCTCACATATTTTATCAACACTGTACAAGCAACACATAAGGTCTTCAAGGTTTTTGCAGAAGTGATACCAGAACACTGAGAAGTTTTTGTTTAATTAATGTTTACTGCACTGCATTGAGGACTCCACTGATTACCATAGGGACTGGCAGTCTGAAGTTACTAGGAAGTCCAACTCTCCATCGCTCCCCTTGTCCCCCAGTTTTAAATGCTCTTGGCATTCTCAACTAAACCCTGCATTTAGTACTGTAATTTAACTCACTTTCCATGTTACTATCCACAGAATGTTTTCTGGCATGCTCACAAAAGTCCACCAGAGACCCTTTTTGGCATCCACTTCTATAGCAGTTTGTGAATTTATTATGCAAAACTTCAGGGACATGGAAAGAGAAGGATGACAGAGACATCACTTGGTATCCAGTGCAAATATAACTGTAACAAAGTTTGATGTGTCCATGTACACTCAGAGTTTTTATGGCTTTTGTTTTAAACGTTGAATACAAAACTGCATATTAAGGTCATTCTGTTTCTAGAGAGAGATATACCTGCACAGCTAAAACATTTTACAACATCATCCATAAGAGATGCGAACTGCCAATTCTCCACCCCACCTTCTGCCCTGTTCCCAGCCAGGCTTTGTACGGAATTGTTTTTACATTTATTC
Source organism: Ceryle rudis (assembly GCA_033439905.1). Lineage (NCBI taxonomy): Eukaryota > Metazoa > Chordata > Aves > Coraciiformes > Cerylidae > Ceryle > Ceryle rudis. The sequence continues at coordinate 22,390 of JAAGNO010028552.1, read as the reverse complement.
TTGGGAGCAATGTCACCCACGTCAGATGCATAAGGTGTTCCCAGCGCTCGCACGCAAATAAGCATTGAAATGTCTCTGTTCTGAACTCCATTACAGTTAGCTCCCTTATGTTCATATTAGCATTTTGGAAATCTACACAGAACATCTCCTTTGCTACTTAACATATAAGGTCAGATTGCAGAAGACAATATAAAAATAAACCTCAGAAGTTTGAAGATGGTATAAGTTATTCCTCTTAATTGCATTTAGAAGTGTGTTTAACATCAAGAAGGGAATTTGCAGTTCAATGAATAAATAATTCTGACTCCTTGCTGACAACATCAGCCCCAAACAGAAAACGCAAAAACATGCACTTCCTGCACTCTTCTTCCCCAAGTTCCCAGTTCTGGCTGAGCCTAGAGTGTTTGGTAGAATCTCAGTGAGGGAAGCAAAGCAACAGAATTGCAGAACAGTTCAAGTTAGAAGGGACCTCTGAAGGTCATCTAGTCCAATCCCCACTGCTCAGGCAGTATCATCTAGAGCAGACTGCCCATATCCAGACAGCTTTTGAGTATCTCCAGGGTGGGAGACTCCACCACCTCTCCAAGCAGCATGTGCCAGTGCTCAGTGATCCACATGGTGAAAATGTTTCCTGATGTTCAGATGGAAGCTCCTAACACTTCTCATAACTTTTGGAGCAATTCAGATCTGTGTAGGTTATGGTACCTGGCAGAACAGATGCAGCAAGCTGAGCAAGGTGCAAAATCCACAGAGTTCAAACCACCATTTCAGACATGATTATTACAAATTCCCCTAAGCATATTTGCTATGCTAGCACCTGGGAGACCGGTGTGAAGACTCATCACAGCAAGCACCACTACTAGAAGTCATTCTCCTTTACTTCCACAGAAGGGGAAATCCTCAGGTTTTCTTTACAGTGACAGAGACACATGAGAACACCTATTGTATACACACCAAACAGGCTCTGAACACATACGATCGTGTTTACTGGCATAGTAGCACACAGGAGCAAATGTGCAAAACAGGTGCAGAGCAGCCCTTTGGTAAATGCCTGGGTGGGAGGCAGCCATTGTCCTACTGACAGATCTCACTACATTTGGGACACTTAAGCCTATTCTTGATGCAATGCATTAAAAAGCTGACTTCAGGTCTCATCCTCAGAAAGTAATTCCTGTATCATGTTTCCTTTGCAGCTTTTAGCACAGCACTCAAAGCCAAGAAACAGGTTGCCTAGACCATTACTTGCAATGTTTAAAGCAGAAAGGATTTTTTTTTTTTTTTTTTTTTTAGGGTAAATCAAGTAGTCTGCAATACAGTAATTCCTCACATAGCCATACAAGGCTGTAAAGCACTATCACAAGGAAGGAAGGATTTTAGCCGTAAGAGCTCATAATGTCCAGTAACCTACAGAAATTTTCTTCCTTTGTCTTTTTTAAGCACCCATTCATTTCATATTAAAACAAGTCTGTCAAAACAGAAGTAAATAATGTAAGAAACTGTCGAGATAATACCTTTAAGCAGTGTCACAGCAGCCTTGTGTGAAGAAAATCCCATTAGGAAGGAAGTGGGTGCTATACCTTCCCCTGAGCTGTAGAAAGGCCTGGCCAACAACATGATGCCCAAGTACCCGTGCTGCAGATCCACAGCACCCTGTTCACAACTGTGGATCTCCCTGACTTGGACCACTGAGCTTTGACACCAGTACAAAATTTAGTTTCTCAAAAGATTTGCTACACCATCCTCTCAGTTCTGCTCTGAAAGCACAGAGGCAGTGTGAGGACAAGCAGCTGTGGGTGCTGAGCCCTCCACTCTCCCTTTACTGCTCCCTGAGGTTTCCAACTACCAGAAACTTTTCAAAAAAATCAAGATACCACTGCAATATGTAAGTGGCTAAAAAAATTAAAGTAAAACTGAAACCCTATAAAGCTAAAAATAACTGTAGACTATTCTTGTATTGGTTGCATGGGGGAGACAGGGAAGAAAAGCACAGTAACAAATCCAGATATTATGCGATTTACTCCATGGAACATATTTTCTTGATTATGTTTATTAGAAAGCTCCTATCCAAAACCTCAAATTATCCTAATTTGAAACACATTAGACTTTTTTAAAAGTATAATAGTAACTGAAAGAAACTAAATCTTTCAAGAGCAAATCAAGTTCTTTGTCTCTAACTATAAAAAACTCACATTGCAGTCAGACAACAAAAGCAGGTCTTCAAAGTGCTTTACATCCTTTTAAATATTCAGGGCCTGGTCTTGCTCACACTAATTCCATTAGGACCAAATTCTAGGACTGCATCTCTTTCCAGTTTTCCCCTCACAAAGTCCCCAAGTTTTTCTTCACTCTTCCACTTTTCTGTAAGTACCACACAAGCATGCAACAACTTTACTTTTTACCAGACGTCTATAAATTTAAAAAAAAATCCCTTCCATAAAACATAGGATTGCTTTGTATATGGCACTTCGAACTATTATCAGTTAACGTAGCGCACAACAGTTACAACTAAGGAAATGCTAGAAGATTGCTGCATGCTGAGAATTAACTCCCTTTTCCACTTTCTAAGCAAAATAAAGGAAATCGTGTTCTCATTTAAAACCAGAGAAGTTTAAATTAGGAATAATGAGGTTCTTGGAGCACTTTTTTTTTTCCACTTTCCAAAAAGAACAAATAGAAAATCAAATTCCTGGGGCCCTCTCTTTTCCTAGGTTCTCCTTACATAAGCAACCTTTGATCAAATATCTGAGCAAATTAATACCACCCCGTTAGTTGTTTCCTCAGTGTCCTCCTCTTCAAAACAGATTATGATTACCGACCTCTCAGTTGGGGCATAGCTTGAAAACTCCATAAATTTAGAAGTGCTGCCGCTCAAGATTTTAGTTTCTACTAACAGAGCTTCTAACCAACATCCTGTCAGCTCAGCTGTGTGCATAACGAAGAATTTAACAGATTTTAATTTTTTTTTTTTTGGTATGGCACAGAAACAGTACCATTAATAGATGAAGGGTGTTGATCTAAGCGAAATATCAACATCAGTGAGCAGACCTTGTGAAAGTGGCTATTTGGACATTTTGTTCTGCCTAAATTCTACTACAGTCACCACAGCAGTATGCAAGTATCTCTCACCTACAAATTAAACTGTTAGTTTTCATCTTATCCCCAGATGGAGAAAGACAAGAAATACAGTATAATCTCTTCTTTTGATATAGCAGGTATTTATCCAACAGACATCAACCACACAATTCACAATACACTCACAGAAAGCCAAGTCAAAAGAAATTTACCTTGTATGTGGAACAGACTACAGGGAGACTTGCAATGAGTTTTAATGAGACTCAGTCTCAATTTGGATGCACAAGGACCATGTCTCCATCAAAAATAAGCACCTTGTAGTTTCACTCTGAAGTGTAGTCTTGGAACTTCAGTTTTATTGCAGAGTTTTAATGTTTCGGTTATGGTAAACCCACATACTGAGAACTCCAGGTTTGACACTACTTCATCAGAAATCATTGCAACAAGGGGAGTACAGGGTTGCATTGTCACGGAGCTATGCTTCAGCAGTAGCAGAAACATATCAGACTGAAGGCTTTCTATATTGTGCACTTCTGTACATGCATCCAATTCATGTTTTAATCTGAAGAATACTAAATTTAACTCAAATCTTTAATGCAGATATAAAAGATGAAAGATACAGACTTACATCTCCCAAACCATGTTCCATGGAGTACACACTACATAACAGATACCCTTCAAATTCTCCTTTTTCCTTTTCTGAATTAGCAGTCAATAATTAGAAAAAAAAATGTTTTAGTTCTCTTCTTTCTGTCTCACAAACCCACAGACTAGCAAGGGTGCACTGCAAGTTCTTTCTTATGCTACCATGCAGATCATCACTGTGTTTGACAAGTGACCAAAGCCCAGACATTAAGAGACAGCAGGACACCATACTAAACACAAAACTAGAAGCTAGAAGCAATTACACGTCACTTGAAAACGAGATCTTGCCCAGCTGGCAGACAGACCAGCACTTGCATGTGGAGTGAGTACATTTTCTTTTTTTTTTCTCTGCCAAGATTCCCTCAATGAACTGATGAGATATCCACTTCTCCACCCAGTGTAAGACTTACAGCTCCTTATGAAGTAGGCTGTTAACATAAGACCAGAAACTCAAACTCAACACGGTAAAGGGGAAAACAATAAGCATGAATAGAATTGATGAAGGAAGCTGACGTCAATGAAAAAGAAAATCAAAACAGTCAGCAAGGTGAAACTTTATTGACCAAGGAAGGGCTCATTCATTACATAAAAAGTTCAGCATAGAAAGCATTAGCATTCTAGACCTGGAATCTGTGATAAGCTCCTTCATTTAGGAATCCCTCAGTGACAAGTCTGTCTTTTTTGGAGATATGATTTTATTAGTGCTACTAAAAGATAAATACCTGTGACTGGTTTCTACTGGTACAAGCACACTTTTCATCAATGGAATCAATAAGTCTGAGAAATATCCCTAAATCAGAACAGTCTACATACTTAGTGGGTTTTAGGGCACAGTCACAAATCAAGTGGAATGTTTTTGTGACTTTCACAGTTCCATTACTACAGTTTTCACCTTTCCCAGCTGACAAGGCTGACAATTTCATACATCCTCAAAAAGACACAACTAACAGCATTAACAGCTCCTCAGTGACAAAGCAGCAGAACCTCAAATTTGCACAGGTAATATCAGGCATTAAGAGACAATATGAGTCAAAAGCTCTCAATGCAGTTTATGTCTGAACAGCATTTGGACAGCATCATAAAGCCATAAAAAGCAGGGATATGCAAAGATGTGATACTCTAACATCACTTGAGCCTAAGCCTGCATTAAAGTTAGAAGAAGACAGGTTACTTTAAAGTTTGTAAAGTCACCTTTGGAGGATAGTGCCTTTCTCCACTGGCTATAAAAATACTCTAAATCCATCAAATGGTTTCAATTAACATAATATTGGAAGTAATTTTTGCATAATGTGGCTGAAATTCTGAAATATATTCTAAGTCATTTTCCCCACAGGAAAAGCAAAATTGTTGCTCATAGTTTATTTGCATGAATTCCTAATGCAAACCCCCCAGCCTATAATTCTGTAAGCACAAGGAGCAGAAAGCACAAAGACCTTGTCTCAACCAGTTCTGCTTATGCTCTCCCAGAAGTAGGGGCTATTCATGCAACTTCCAGTGCCATCCATGCAGAGGCAGGGTCAAAAGGTAATATACAAGGAAAGAGGAAGAGTGTATGTACTTTATTCCACAGGAGAAAACTTCACAAAACAATACAGTATAAAATATTTATATACCTTTTTCTTTCACAGGCAATTTTAAATGGAGCACAGATAAAACTTTAGCAATCAGCCTAGCACATGCTACTGAACCTCGGGCCACTACTAAACACCTGATGAATAGAAATTAAAACTGAAATTGTCTGTGTGCAATGGTATGTTTAGCTGTAAGAAAGAAGGTGAGGAGACGTTCCCACTGGAAAAAATACCTCTACACATATTAGCCTCCCCTCTTATTGCACCTCTTCTCAAGTCATTCCTCTTGCTTTCAGCAGTACCTACCACAATGGGCTGAGAGTCAGATGAATTGCTCACAAATTCCATCTCGATGTGGCTATAACAGCAAAAGTTTGGGGAAAGGGTGGGTTGGAAGTGGGGATAAAACCAGACACTGAGCCGCCTGGTCTCTGTCATTCATCATTAAAAACCTCATTTGTTTCTAAGCTGTCTTCTCCTGCAGCAGTGGAGACTTAGCATCTGACTTTGAAAGCATGAAGCAATTTCTGCAGAGCTCCCTCTCAGGCTCCCTCTCAGCAGGGAGCTCCTTTACAGGAGGTCACAAGAGGGGTTTCAGGAATTAGATCTGAGAAGAGTTCATGGAGCCTGGTATATGTTCGTTAGTTTGTCTTCCCTGAGTGGGCAGAGAAGCAGGCTAAAGTGTGTTTTCAGGCACAAAAAAAAAAAGGGGAAGCATTCTTGCTCCTCGTAATCCTGTTAAAGGGAGTCGCTGTGTCAATTTTCCTTTTTTGTTTTGTTTCTTTGTTAAAAAAGTTAAAAACAAATTTTACAGAGTACAAAAGACATTATAGTAAAGAAAACTCAAAATGCACAGGTTGGGGGGGAGACTAAAAACCCTCAGTCCTTGGTGCCAAGCTGCTTTCATGCCTGGTTGTTATGCCTGGCACAAGGCCAAAAAGAGGAGTTTCATGATGGTGGCGAGTTTTAGGTTTGTTTTTTCTTCTTTTTCTAGGAAAACTGAGCAAGCAGCACGTTCAAGCAACACACTGTCTCCTGCAGTTCAACAGGCTACTATTTACACTGAACATCATAGACACATGCAGACAAATATAGCTGTAAATCCCGCCTAAATTCTAGGCTCATTGTTTGTGGCAGATCACATCTCTCTGATGTTGCCCCATCCTAGATCCCAACTGCAAGGCTGCAATGCCCAGAATTCCCCTGTTGGCCCTCAGGTGGGATTTATTCTCCCTCCTCCACCCCGCCTCCCCCACTACACCATCTGTGCTAGAGTGAAATGGCTTCATGCCTCTTATAGATAGCACGTATGGCTGCCCCTGGCATGCAGTAGTTGTACCAAAGGGATGCCATTGCAGCATCTCCATTCTTGACAATTTTATTAGCATCTGACAGCTACTGACTGAAGTGGGAGAAAGAATGGGTACAGAAACATGCCTCAAACAGAAAGATTAGCTGCAAAAAGGCAGAAGGGACAGAGACACGGACGGACACTTAACTGAAAGCCAATCTCCAAGGTTTGTTCTCAAACTTCACTGGCAAAGGACTTCCACTTTTAAAAACAGCAGTGAATTACTGTCAAGTTTGAGGTAAGCAGGTACTTTGCAAGCAGCACAAACTTCACAGAATCTGTTTTCTACCACATGCAGAACACAGCCTGGCCACATACGGATGTGCCTCAGACTCAGCAGGGGTCTTGCCCTAGCTCCTGGACAACAGGCAGCTGTCAAATCACTGGGAAAAGTCAACAAGTTTCCCACAGTTAAGCTGCTATTTCATCCCCACCATCACCATTTCGCATTCAGCCATAGCTCCTTTAAAATTGTGCCTCCACTTCTATTTTACATGGTCTGGCATGGCCCTTTGACTCGCCTCAAAACCATAAATATGTGGGAATCACCACTGTCCCAATGAAGAACCAGCGTAACAGCCAGCTTATGATGTGTAGGCCTGGATAGCTAGGTATCAGACTGGCTCTTCTTAAGACACATTCACCAGATTAAGTTTTAAAGGGAAAAAATCTCAGTAATAAGCAGCAAAATTCTAACTCGCAAAGAAATGCCTTTGTTTTGTTTGTTGGGCTTTTTGTTTGGTTGTGTTTTGTTGATTTTGGTTGGTTGGGGTTTTTTTACTAAATACTAGGACAGATCACAGGAAAGGGGGGAAAAAGAAGGACCTTTGAAGGAAACAGGTACAGCACTACTTTGTCACATGCCCTCAAGTTCTTTACCAAACATTTCTCAAACATTTGAGTCTCTGAATAGGCTGTAGAAGAAAAGGAACATGTTTCACTATATTGTAGGCATACTTGCTAGTATATCACCCACTCCACACAGCTGTAAACTCAGGTTTACTAGTCAGTTAAAAGCGGGTTTACAGCTGTGTCACATGAACAGTACAAAAGCAACCAGAACAAGAGAAAAATACAAGCTGCTGTGCTTTTCTTAAGAATGGGACTTCCAAGAGGACACCGGAATCCAAGACAGTGATAAGTCACATTAATGCCAATGACCAAAGATTTCAGTCAACAGTTAAATTCTCACCTACTTGTCTTCTGATGCAATACACACCCTTTTTGAAATTATCCATTAGAGCATATGTTAACAGTGCCATGTTTTTTCAAGAGGGAAAGGCTATTTGTTTATCTCTACAGAATTTAAAAAAGAATCCTCCTTTTCATACGACATGCAGATGAAAGACAGTATTTTGCTTCTCTGTTTCCTGTACCCCTCACTCCCAGTACTCTGGGTGTTTGTATAAGGCACAAGTAAGAGATTTATTTTTTTTCTTACCATCATACTCTTACACAGAGTACCACTGTCTGAACCACCAAGCAACACACACTGTCACTTGCTTGGGGAAAAGTATCACCTCCTCATATAAAATGGCTCTAAAAGACCAAACTTTCCCCTAAGTCTCCTGGTGGGCACTGCCTCGTTCAGGCAAGATGACTTGAACCTGTATTTTATGAACATACTTATACTTGCCCCAATACTCTGACAACACATTTCATTCTCTAGGACCTCCTCTAATTTTCTAGATGTTGCACCTCAGGCTCCAGGAAAACATTTCCCCTGTGGAGGTTGTGTAAAAGTTTGCTCAAAAAAAATATTTCATTTGATACTTCTGACTGTACAGAGAAGTGCAGAAGGAAATCAACAGTCCATGGGTAGTGAGGGGACAGTTGGGTTGTGCATGAGTAGTTTGCCCTCTCATGGCTACTGAAACAATAGAGTTTCTTCTACAACAGATAATTTAAAGGCTAGAGTGAGGACCCACACACTATTTCACATGCGAGGTTCTTTGCTTGAGCCCAGTAATGGCGATGTTCACATGGAGCACATTTATGTGCATGATGTCTTTCATATCTAATCCTCTCTAAGATTTCTCTTATTTTGTCTTAATAAAAGTTCATTTTGCTTTGAATATTTAAGATGTGAACAACTGCTGTTTGGATATTACTTTAATTTTTTTACCCATCTCCCCCCCCAAGTTTATTCTAAAGTGAGAAAACTCAGCTAACCTGATGGAAAAGAACACCATAACAGGATTTGATCTCACTTCCTTTGATATGTGAAACAAAAACAATTACTCCAGGAGACTTTGAGAAACACTTATGGAAAATTACAGGTGATGAATAACCCACAGGAAGACTCATTTTGTTCCCTGAATGCAATACTGAGAATTAAAATAATAGAAAAGAAAGGCTCCTACATCAAATCACATTTTGGTTCCTACCAAAAGTTATATTCATTACAGTTCCCATGATACTTCCCATCTGTTTGCTCCAAGCTTTGCTTATCAAGAAAAAAAAAATCTGATGAATCCATAAGCAGATCAGATACTTTAATTGGTTCTTCTCAAGCTATATTTCTGTTATGAATTCAAAGAACAAATCCCATTTGCCTGGTTTGCAAACATTTTCCTGCTGTTTTCCCTTGGACTAACCACATGAACAAAGAAAATAAAGCTTTTCTAAGAAGAATAAATTCACATTTCTTTGTTTTGTCATATTTTTTAAATGTAACAAAGGGACAAAAGAGTGCCCACTCCAACATCCAAACTCCCTTCAATGGGGGGGGGGGGGGGAAGACACCTCTGAGAAAGAGAGCAAGGAGCTAAGGAGCTCAAGTCCATTCCATGTCCTATTCTTTGGAAAAAATACATCAATCAGCACAATGGGACAAATCTTTTTCTGTCTCCCAATCAAGAACTCCTCTGTCAATAGATTTAAATTAAACTCTAGATTTAAATTAGGGAAACTTAGCATTTAATGTTTGTTGCATGCTAGTGGATTCATTGCACATACTTCTGGTGTATCTAACCTTATTAAATATAAAATCAGGTGAAGACTGTGCAACAAAATTTCCATAACAGGAGAAAAAAATTCCAGGACAAACCAAATCTGTTTGAGTCGTACATCATGTGCTTGTAACAGATCCAATATACTGCACTGACAAAGTCATCTATTACCAAGCTTGTGCTGAAGACTTCAGGGATCACCTTCATCACAGCAGTTAACAGCTCAAATAAATCTTGTGGTGAAACTCACAGAAATTTTTTTTTTTAACTCCATATCATAAGAAACATAAAACACAGCAATTCAAGGCTTCCAAAAGGCTTTCACCAGGCAGTTCGTAGCTTAATGCAAGGATCTTGAAGATCCATTCCCTACCAGTTCCTATTGCACATAGGCTGTATCTCCCCACACCATAACTTTTTAACTGCCCAGATACGAGGAGAACCACAGGTAGACACTGGGCAAGCACATCATGTGTGTAGCTTTCTCTTAACGTGTATGGCAGCTGGAGACAGTCCATGCCACAGAACAATACTGCTCCCTTCTAGCCACTAACAAGTACACTGTGAGCCACAGCTCAGGAACCACTGTCAGATTTAAACCTAACAAAAGCAGAAGAGGAATTTGTTAACACTACCCTGTCACACTGAGCATGCTCCATATGTTTAAGAACTCTTGTGATCTTAGGACAAGGAACAGACATTATGTAGACCTACATAAAAACAATAAATGTAGTTTAGGAGAATTACTCTTTTTGTGTATATATTTGACAAAAGTCTAGTCTAACAATATAAAAATCAGGCAATGAGCTCAACTTTTCTTTGGCTATCTTAGATAGTTATACCCACGTCTTCCAACACTACTGATGCCTCCACTCCCATTACCCGCAGTGCAGATCTTAACTAGCACTGTGCAAAGCTATTGCAGCAAAACCGAAAGCTAAAAGAAATTGTAAGATGTGGAGACAAGGTTAAACTATGGAACTAAACCAGCTGTGCTCAAGTCATTGCAGTTCTATTAGGAATCTACTGTAAAAAACAACCTCTTTGAGTAAGTGTACTTTTAAGACTTAGAATTTTAGTGTCATTTTAGTTTTAGCACAAACCCAAATAAACTGTATGTTTATGTATGTAAACCAGGCCAAATGATGTAGACATATTAGAGCATGTCCAGAGGAGGGCCACCAAGATGATCAGGGGAATGGAGCATCTCTCGTGCAAAGACAGGCTGAGGGAGATGAGGCTGTTCAGCCTGGAGACGAGAAGGCTCTGAGGGGACCTTATTAGCAACCTTCCAGCACCTGAAGGGGGCCTGCATGAAGGTGGAGGAAGGTCTATTCAGAACAGTTTCTAATGATAGGACAAGGAGCTATGGTTTTAAGTTAGGAAAGGACAGATTTAGACTGGATATTAGAAAAAAGTTCTTTAATATGAGGGTGATAGATCACTGGAATGGGCTGCCAGAGAGGTGGTAGAGGCCCCATCCCTGAAGTCATTCAAGGTCAGGCTTGATGGGGCTCTGAGCAACCTGCCCTAGATAGAGATGTCCTTACTTGTGTGGGTAGGTTGGACCAGATGACCTCTAGAGGTCCCTTCCAGCCTAAAACATTCTATGATTCTATGAAACTGTGTGAGCACCAGCCAGAAGGACATTTTACCAGTTCTCTATCTTTCCTTGCTTAAATTTCTGGACACCATAAACAGACCACAGAATCATTTTCTTAAAATAAAACAAAAGCAGAATACCATAAAAAGCACAAAAGAGTAGGAACCCTAAATCTACTCACCCTTCTGAGAAAAATTTCCTAGTTTCACAGGCTTTCACACTTGACACTCTACTGCCAAGTTGCAGAAGTAGAGTATACACTTCCAGGACCAGTTTCCATTTCAGAGGAAACCACAAACTCTGACAGACACACATACATTAACACAAGGGCTATCTAGTTTTACATGAGTCTTAGTTTTGTTCTGGGTGTTTACAAAATAAAATCCCACAAAACAAACTTAAAAGGCACACCATCCAATACTACACAGTTTTAAAGTGATAGGCAGCACTCTGAGGAAAGCAAGAGACATATTCCTTTAAGGAAAGTTATTTACAAGGTTTTTCTTAACAATAATTGTTGAAACAAGCTATTTTAATTCTAAAAACCAAAACCACAGCAAAATAACTTTTAAACTAGAGTATGCAAATTCTCCAACAACATATAAAATGACAAACTTCCAGGCTGGCATTCTTTAACAAAGCACAGTTAATTTCATTATTCTTATTAATTAAGATCTAAACTGGTTACATCCATCCTCTTTTGTAGACTTAATCAAAATCAGAGTTAAAATGGGTGTCAGTAGAGAAAAGATCTCTGGTTGCCACACAATTCAAGGGTATTGTGACCGTGTATCTCACTTGAGAACTTGAGTACTGAAGTGAGAGATGCTACTCCTAAATTGCAATGCTAATGATTTTCTGTCTGTGATTATATCCAGTCCCCTGAGAGAGCTCAGGGACTACTTCCAAAGAAAGGTGCTATGAGCCAGAAATTAGGATGTGCAAAGTTGCATGCTTGGCTGCACAACTTACTCAACTTTTTCACATCATGTCCACTGAAGGCTTTTTGCTTCCTCTTCAAGCTATCCGTTGGGGGCCCAAGTACCAGTCACCCATCTAAAGATTGGGATCTCCCAATCAATTGACAGTAGAGGCTTATTAGGAGAAAGATGAGATCTCAGCTGGTTGACAACTTAGTATGAAAGATAAGAAAACTTAAAAGATGGGGCATGGAAACATCAGCTAAATCAATGCTAGTCCAAACAGCTGCCAGATACACTGGATGGCATCTTCTCTGACTTGAAGATCGACAAAGCCCAGGACAAACTGAAATTAATCATGATTAAGGCTATAGTGGCTTGGTTTCATGACAGTAAGAGTAGTGGATGTAAACAAGCAGTTAAGAAATCTCAGAACAGCTTTAAAGGAAATAAAGACTTAGTCACAGCCCTGTTCAATTCGCTGCAGAATAGAGCTATCTTGATTTGTCTGTCCACACATACACTCCTCTCCCCGAGTGCTAGGTCAGGATTCACAACACTGCAGCATCTTTCCGAACACTAATGCTCTTACTCAGATGTCATTTCCAGTTAAGCAAAATCTGATAGAGAACCACTCAAGTATACATGGGCAACAGATTTTCTCTCTTGTTTATGCAACTTTTATTTTCATTACAATAAGAAGCAAAGTTTGGCCCTTAGAATTTCAGAGAAATTTTTTTTGGCCTAGGAAAATAAGAAACATGTAACTAGTACTGACAGTACTAGTACTAAAGCTGCAGTAACTGCAGCTTTAAGAAAAAAGATATTACTAGATCTAATATGACATTGCATCAACAAGTTTTATGCAGATGAGTGTCACTACATAATTTTCCTCTTATTAATTCAAGCAAGACAGTAACTCACAACACATAATTTGACAAATATACTTCATATTTTTCTAGGGCATATCAACTATGATTTTTCTTTTAGAATTTATTTTATAGTGTTTTGTCAGGATTCTACTCGACAGAATAATTGTACTCTGTTAACTATATCTGAGGAGCAAAGAATCTAATTCTGACCTGTGCTGAATGACAAAGATTGGCTACAAAATTCACTTGAAATAGGTTCTGGCATCCGACTTGACTTTTTAAAGTATTTCCAGCATGAGCAATCATGCTTAGTAATTTCAAATAGGATTTCTGAGAACTTCTGTGGATGTGATTTTCAAATTAAAGTTGCAGCACTTAAGCAGAGAGCTCATTTACTGGATTATTTCAACGTCCAGAGACAATGCAAAGTCAATATCATGAGAATAGTTAAGAGCAAGTTCATTTCAAGTTTTAGCTGCACATGTGGAAAGAAATACAATTACAGAAGAGGGGAGATTTCTGTATATTTATCTGCCTCTATTTTTAACTGATATCTGTTTTTTCAGAGCTTTGACAGAAAGAGACATTTCCCTTAGAAAGAGAGAATTCACATTCTTTCAGTTTTCTTTCAGGCTATTTACATAAAGAAATACCCACTGAAACTACAAACTTGTACACTGTACTGAAATAAGGCTGCTAAAGAAGGAGAATTCCTAATGTTGCCTGCTGAAACATCAAGTTTCAGCATCAATTGAGTGAACTGAAATGGCAAAACACTGTTAGAAGCTTTACCACCAGTACACTCCTTCCCAGTGGGATCTGCCTCAGGTGCCTTGGTACCACATAACTTGATCAATGCCTTCATGTAAGAATGGGTCAGGAGCTTGTTTAGCTGTGATGCTTTCTGTTGTCCTCCTCCAGAGTAAAATCCTCAATAAAGTTTTCCTGGTAATAGTCCTGCTCTTGTTTAGATTTCCCTCTCAAACCTCAGTAGTTACCTCTGCTAGCAATACACAGAACCAGTAATGTAAAATCCATTAACTGCTTAGTTATAAGTTTAGATCTAAAAGGACTTTAATTCAGTTGACTGATTATTACTTTTCATGGCTACTCATTTACGTAAACATATTCCTTCATTCCCTTTAGGCGTATAAGTCCAAAGGAGGTCATCTTTACCTAAAAAGGCTGCTTTGCTCTCCAAGGTACATACAACTCGAGACAAGAGCGGGAGGAAACATTCCAACAGAAAAGAGTAGGATCCCTTTTAATGAAGCTTGACATTAAAATATATCACAGCAAAGATTAACATGCTACCTGGAGACTATGGTCTTTCATTCTATCGAGAATAGTTCATGGAAGCCCTATCCCTGCTGAAACTCCCCCACAGAAAACCGAGTTTATCAAATTAGCAGAAACTCCTTTGCTCAGAATTGGACTGTAGTAAGTATAACAGCATATAGCCTAGTGGAGTGGTATCCAAAAGAGGGAGAAATAGAGCAATAAAATTAACAGTTTACCAAACATTTTGAAAGGTAAACGTTTACCAGTAAGATACTGAGGAAAAAAAAAAAAGACAACTAAATAGTCTTTCAATTCAAGGACACCTACCAGTCATATCTGTGGGAGTGAGAAACACTGTGAAAGACTAAAACCACAGAGCTAGGATTTGCTATTGCCACTCTCGGTATAAAAAAAAAAAAAAAGAAATTTGAGCCACCGCATTAAACAGCTCCTGAGAAATCCAGTCAGAGCTGTGAATCTCTCACAAAAGACCGGTTGAAATGACTGGGCTACACCACCTTACCCAAGATAGAAAAGACTCCTTTGCTATTTATATCCTCATTACTCTTCCACCTTCTAAAGCTGACTATTTTGCTACATTCTGGTGGGACAACCAGGCCCACCAGTGTGTCAGTGATGGAGAACAAAGCCAAAATAAGAGGTAGAAAAGCAGTAACAGCAGCTCCACACACTGACCCTCCCTCCTACTGAAATCACTCCAAAAAAACAGCCATTTGCTTCCCTTAGGACACACTGGAACACAAAAAGCTTTCTTATTTCTTCCAAGTTTCCAGTATCTTCAATTGGGCACCATTCACGCCTGTGTCAAGAGTACATTGTACTCTTCCCTGTAATTCATCAAATCATAAGATTTTTAGCAAGACCATTACAGTCACAGCCCAACACAATAGCTGCTCTCTGTGCTGCAGCAGCCCTCAGCATGGCAGCTATACTACAACAGAAAGTATTCTTAGGTGTTTCTATAGAAATAGCTGACTGCAGCAGACCCACACCGAGAACCATCCCAGGCAGATGATGCATTACTCCGCAAGAAACCCCAAAAGACAAACAAAGTAGAAGGAATAAAATAAACAAGATTTTCTGTGACCCTAAGGATGGGATTATAACATATATTTTTTTTAAGCTTGAGCAGGAAGCCTTTCTAAATTACATTTCTTGGATTTTATTGTATTATCTTCATGGTGCAGTTATTACACATTAAAGGTAATGACTCTCTTCTGCAAGTAACCTAATATTGAACATGATTGATAACCTCTATCTGGGCTTTAGAGAACAGTGAATTTCCTAAATGGAAGGAGGGAACAGAGTTGGATGAGGTGAATAGGGAATAGCTTGAGTGGATTATGTGTATGCATATGAAAAACCAACTGCTAGGTTTTCACTAGAATGCATTTTCTTGAAAACACTCACTAATGGCAAACAAATGGGAAAAATCCCCAGATCCTCCATTTGTAGATAAATCTGCTCAGACTACAAATACATATATTATTCTTGTTATAAAATTATCAAACAAACAGATATATACACAAAGACATGCACAGTACATGCACACACCAGTGCTTACGAGTTGATGGGAAATTCAGGTTTAGAAATTATATCCCAAGGGAAACGTGGCTATTTTGATTTCTCTTGTTCCTTTAAATTATCTGTGTGGGCTGGACTCATTGAACAGACTGCTGATGCCCAATTGTCTTGAGACACTCTAAAGCACCAGGTTTATTCCTGCACTATGGGGCAATAGAAGAGATGTCTCAACCAGAGCATGCAGTGGAGGCTTCCACTAGCTCCCAAGACAGACAGGTTCTGGACCCACCCACCTAGAACAAAGTGTCCACACTCACAAAAAACGTATTTTAAAACTGGGTTCATTATATTCAGTAAGAGACAAGAACAAACCTAGGGCCTAAGAAGGAACTGCTCCTGATTTCTTTCTCTCACCTGATATACATAAGCAAAGATTTGTCTTAGTATTCTTCAGGTCCTTGCCCATTCCCCTGGTAGCTTTCTGACTCCCTAGCCCACTTACTTATAAATGAACAGTGAGATAGTTCATTAATTTGTGAAACTCAAAAGTGTTTGTGGTTTTGTTAGATTTTTTTGTTTGGGTATTTGGGTTTTTTGGGGTTTTTTTTTTTTGTGTAACTTAGACCAGAGATGAGACAATCCTTAAAAGGCACTATACAATCAGTTTATAGCCTCCTCATTATGAAACCTGTCAAGCCACTGACAAGGAACAGTGTCTAATGTAACTGTAAAGCAAAGTACATCAGTGTGTCTAGATGTGAACTTCTTTGGCAAAGTTGTCTTATGATTTTTAAAGCTATTTTATTCATTTAAGCACTCACATTAACTCCCCCCTCAAAAAAAGTAGTCCCCTAAACACACTAAGTCAATAGAAACAACCATCCAGCAGAACTTGATTGGTTTGTCAAGCTTTTGGGAAGTGCATTTTTCCCTTCTTGAAGGAAGGGAGAACATACTCTCCTGTTCTCTCCCCAGCAGAGTAGGCTGGGAGAAGCAGAACAAAGAAGATTGCCTGAGATGATTCTTTTCACCCCTGTTGTTTGCCAGAAGAGGAACCACTAGTGGCTGCTCACCCATCCTGAGATCTCCACAAGCACTGCAGGGGCAGGAGGGGAGAACAGCATTTATTAGAGATTGTCTGGGGCTTACACAGGGATACCCTTTCCTGGTAGGAAGAGCTATTTTACATTCATTGTACCAAACATCCAGAAGAGCTAAACACTACCCCCACCCATCTTCCTCACACAGACACTGAAAACCAGCAAAATTTTAAATATATTTTTAAAAATGAAAGTGTCATATTATAGATGTAGGTATTCACAGTGTCAGCCTTTCAATTTTTGAAGACTTGGTGTCTTTTGTACTTATCGTGACATCAATGTGTGGCAAGATTTTTGTCTAATTTAAAACTTCTTCCAGTAACAATTTCCTGAGATAAGGCTTCATCAATAATAGCACATAATATTTCTCTTACTGTAAAGCTGAAAGAATTATTTCTGCTTTATTCCTAAATTTATCAGCTACAAGCTAGGGCCTATGAACTATGACACGGGATATTTTCCCAATTCAAGAGTTTATAGACAGAACAAGCCTATCTGTTCAAATACTAAAGGAGGGAAACAATGGAAAAAAAAAACCAAACCCAAAAGCAACCACCTGGAACTATGGAGAAGGAAATAAGTCATGGGTGCTACAGCTCTTGATGCTATTGTTCTCTCAATCATATTACAAGGTAAGACACTGTGGAAAAGAAGTTAAACAGCAACCTATGACCTTCAATAACTGTCAGGGAAGAAGTTTTCTCCCATGCCATCTCTGTTGATTGACCACTTTCAGACACATTGTCTCCTGTATGTCTTCTAACACGGGAGTTTGAGCTCTGCATCTTTATTGTGCCAATAGTCTCTTAGAATATATCATGACCTCTAAATTAGAGCAGTTCAGGCTTTTTTCTAAAGTGTTCTCAAACTTAAGAGCAGAAGTCCTCACTTTTTTTTTTAATTTTTAACCACACCCATAAAGCATACTGACTTCAGAGCTTCATATTCACATCTAAGTACCCACCTCAGAGGAAGTCTGAAGCCTAAAATGCCGAATGCTCTGCGCTTACCTACAGCAGCTGCTCAGCAGACAAGTACTTATCTGTGAAAGCAGATTCAATAAAATCAGTATAGCATGAAGCTTGCAAGAGATACCATGAAACACACAGTTTGCTGTTTACCTGTAAGGCTAAGTGGAACTTTAAAAAGAAACATTTGGGAGTGAAGAGGAATGAACTGGGAATGTCATTATTCCACGATAATGAAATTGACTTGGGTGACTGAAAAGCTGTCTGCCTATATGATAAGAATGCTGCACAAAAATTTATGCACAAAGACTGAAATGCAGTCTGTGGCAATAGGTTAAAAAATTGCAGCACTATAATTCAGTAGTATTGCATTCTTTGGTATTTTTTCTCCTTGAGGTACTCTCAGAATCATTTTTCCTGACATCACCTTTTGTTTCATACTTGAATAATCTCACTTTCCTTCTAAACTGAGTTTCTGTTCTGATGCATCAAAAGAGTAATGCTTGATCATAACAAGTAATTTGCTCAAACCACATTCTCACAAGTTGTAAACAAATATACTCAAATACTAAGTTGCTGAGACCTTTTCTTCTTAAACTGGTTTTAATGTGGTAAAACTCCACAAAATCTGCTGCTTCCATCTTCCCTGTCTATTAGCTCAGAAAGATCCAAAGACTACAGCAAAGAACAAAGCAACTCTCAACTTGCATCCTCACCAGAGGAGCAAGAAAGTAGAACTATACCTTTTATATATGGTATTAAAGGGTTAAAAAGACTAAGAAACAGCTCATAGTAACATGAAGAATGTGAACTAATCTAATACCCTGCTAGAAATGCATCTGAAAATGTAAGTTTATGCAATACTAAAAAAATGTATGTTAGAAACAAACCAGAAAACTGAAACCAACAACAACAACCACACCTCCACCCACTTCTGTTTCACGAGAAGCCTAAGCAGCACACAACCCCTAAACAAGAACTGTTCTTGAATACAGCTCATTCCCAGTAAGGGAGAAACAGAGGAAGTGGGAGAAGTTACATACAATGGAATTAGGTTTTCCCCATTTGAGACACAAACAATTAATCAGAAAAAGCTTGTAGTGACCAGTGCTGGACACTCAACCAGCTGTGGAACTTTACAAGTAATCTCTACTCCTAGATCTATTACTAGACTTAGACTGAAGAAATAGGTATGGCCTTGCAATATCCAAAGAATAAATTTAATTTAGTTTGACGTATATTTTGTTCACATTAAGAACTGTTGTAACTAAGTAAACCTGTTTATTGCAACTTGTAATTTTGCAAATAAAAAAGACCTGTTTGTAAAACAAACCAAAAGGTTACCAAATTAACTTTTCTCTAGCCTTCGTTTCCCAAAACAATTTAGCAAATGCCTCCTTATCATATACAGACAATGTGTTTGTAGGCGACTGAGTAGTTGAGCTCTCAGACTAAACTAGAGGTGATGAATGATAAGAAAGATTTTGGAAAGGGGTTAATTTGTCTTTTTGACAGATGAGTTAAGATAGGGGTCGTTGAAGTGTCTCAATCCTACAAATTAGCCTTACAGTCTGAGGCAAAATCTCAATGTTAAATCTACCAAAACCATTATCATAACAACTCAGTAGAATCTTTTGCTGAGGTTTTAGTAAGTATTTTTTCCACACAGAGTGTGTCCACAGGCATCTTCTGCCAAGATTGACTGGATTCTCATGGAAGGGTCCCCTCCCCAGGATTTGCTGTCCAACCAGGGGACTTCAGACACATCCTGGTCAGTCCAATCTATTTGAATTTTGGGAGTAGAGTTCCATAGCAGTCTGGAAGCTCAGACAAGCTGCTCACTTGAATAATGAGTGAAAGATCAAGATTCAAACAAAAAGCTCAAAATGGAACATGCCCAGTATGCACAAAACAGGGATTCAGAGCTTGAAAGCAGAAGTCACAGCAACCTGTGAAGGTCCAAGCCAGGGGACACAATAGATCCCTGCAATAACCAGTTGGTCATGGTACAACCCGCTTGAGACAAGAAAACATCATTAAATAAAGGACTATGAGCCACTAAAGCAGAAGTGACAGAAAACCAGTCTCAAACATTTCCAGATATGATCAGAAAACTCCAGAAGAGGTCCTGAAACCACCAATTAAGTAACTTTTTTCAGTCTTAATATTTTGTTATATCCAGATTTTTACCCCCACACAAGAAACTGTATGAAAACAAACTACCAGAGAAGGTGGGAAGCTGCTAAAGGGTAGGCCTAAAGCAAACACACATCATCTCTCCCAGGGTCTCTCTCCATGGAAGTACTTCATACTGCTGGGTTTAACTTATCCCCTACCTGCACTTCTCACAAGACAGATGCATTGCTAGGAAGATGTGCAAAAATCACTGCAGAGCGGATGATGCATTGTAATTTAATGTGCCCAAGTATTTTGATGACTGAAATTACTAATATTAATTTATGATACTGAAAGAACTGAAGGCTTTCTACAAGAAAAAGCAAGGAACATTAACTTGTAAGTTTGAGCTTTCACCTACGGGACAGTTTTCTGCATCAAGTGCTCACACGTTCTATTGTGTGGACCAGGAGCTAAATCAATTGAATCATAACATAGAAGAAATCGTATTTTTAAGCAGAAAATAGCTCACTGGTTTAGATGTTTCTATTTCTTCTGCTCAAAGGAAGGTTTTACTATAGTAGGAGATGGTAACTTGAGCTTAAAGCATAGATCAAGAACAGTTTTCTGACTGACAAAAAAAAATTACTACAAGATGTTGTTTCTTGTACATGATCTTTAGGGAACCTAAACCGCCCCCTTTTAACATGCTTGTGCTGACAGGTCCTTACTGGTTACCTCCAATGAAAAGGGGACAAGACACAAGGGTGGGTTTCAAACCCAAACTCTGCTCAGTCTGCCAATACAAGATTTCCCATTAAAACTGCCAGCATACAGACACCCAAAATCCACCAGTTTTCTGATATGCCTAAATACCTTTCTAAATCCATTATAACGAGCTTGAGAAGACTTAACATTTCAATCGGACGAGACCCTTGCATATGCTCAATTCCTAATATAGGAGTTTCTCCCTTGGTGGAGGCTACATGTTTCATGAGAATCTCTCTCCTGAAGAGGTGAAAGTGGAATAAATTAATAGTATCTTGACAGAAACATCCAGCAGAAATACATCCTTTTACACTTCATGACCAGAATCTCTCATAAATTTCCTCTGAATATTTAAATGACATTTTCCATGCTACTACCTATTTCTTCTTCCTCTCCAGCTCATTACTTACAATAATTGGTACAGCATTATATACATGTGTAGTTAACACATCTTACTTGTATTACACTTATCTCAAGAATGCTCTGAACTCCTGAGTCTTATTTGAAACTATACTGTTTCTTTCCATAACACACTTCAAAACAACTTTTCACTATCCTGTTTCTCACATTCCAGCAGTTATGTTCAGAAGAGTCAGTACTGACAAGCACAAAACTGTACCTAATTATCAAAAAGTTCTAACAAAGCTCCATGCAAGTGGGCATTTGTATTGTCTGTAAACAGCATAATGCTTTCAGTGAGCTCTCTGATTTTTAAAAATGTACATAAAACTCAGGCACAACTTAGATGAAATATTAGACCTTCAACAAATTTTCTTTTACTTTCTTCTCATGATGTCTTGCTTGAAAGGTTACAAAGAGCAATTTTTCTAAACGAATATGAATACCTTACGGATTGCCATGAGTGACATTTTTAATTAGCTGCTTCTTTTCCATCTAAGACATTGCCATCACCTGGTAGATATCTCTGAACAACTGTGAGTACACTTAAAAATCCCACAGACTCAAGTATTTTATGGCTGCCCTGTAAATTGGTCCTCAGATCTTTACACTTCCCTTCAGGAAGCCAAATTTATCTTCAGGATTTGTTCCAAATAGAGTACATGTGTAAGGAAAAAGATCCATCAGTGGCATTTCCCACCAAATTACAACCTGGTAGTTACAGTTGACTTAGAGCATTCATCTTTTATATAGGTTTTTAGAATGGAGAGAACTGTATCAGTGAAAGAAAATCCATTAAAAAACATCCCTTTATCACTTCCATTATGACCTTTCCCTATATCTAGGGAAAGCCAAACTATCATCTTTACTTTAGAAAAAGGGGATCTAGATATATGATAACTGTTACAGAGCAGTTTGCTTTTTCAAATGCCAGCAGGCAAGTCTTTGGGATACTAAATAGTTTCTGATGCTCTCCAGCGCTATATCTAGTAACAGAGAATGGTTTAAGGACAGAGTCTGGTTTGGTTCTGGGTTTGTTTGTTTTTTTTTTTTTGTTGTGGGGTTTTTTGTTTTTTGGGGTTTTTTTTTGGGGGGGGTGTATTTTTGTTTGTTTTTTTTTTTAAAAAGAGCGAACAAACAAAATCACATCAAAATATTCTCTTTGCTTAGTAGTCAATACCAATGTTCCTAAAGCAGGAGGGAATAAATAATCAAATGATGATCAGGAT
>JAAGNO010028551.1:30766-77642 GCA_033439905.1 Ceryle rudis | reverse complement strand
TCTTTTCTTTTCTTTTCTTTCTTCCTTCCTTCCTTCCTTCCTTCCTTCCTTCCTTCCTTCCTTCCTTCCTTCCTTCCCTCCTTCCTTCCTTCCTCTTTCTTTCTTTCCACTCAGGAGGTACTGAGGCCTTTCTGCTGATAACCAGCTCACCCTTTACACATCTCACACCATGCTCGTGAACCACTGTGAGTAACTCATGAGGTTTTGCAGCCACCTCCACCCTCATGAACACCACTGCAAAGTCCATGGGGAGCTGCTGGGAGAGGCACTTGCTCTCCTTCAGTCTCTCCTCCTCCTCTTCAGCAGCATACAGAAAATCCCACCCTCAGTGGTTCAGATCAGCAGAAGGCCCTGTTATTTCTCAGGCTGAGGACTCTTAACATTTCCTGCCGGCAGCTATTTTGGGAATATGAAGACTGAATGTTTTGGCAGAAAGTGAATTCAAAGGGCAACGAGAGCAGGGGAAGGAGTGAATGAAGCCAAGCAACCCAGCAACACCAAAAAATTTGTAACGCTTTTTTTAAACACAGAGGGAGCTTTGATACCGCACATGGCAACAAAGGGTTTGCTCACGTAGGCAGCTCGGAGTCAGTATGAAAGCATCTCTGTTGTGCCAGTGTTCAGTAGCAGGAAGCAAAGCTTGTAGTGGAGCACGAGAGAAAAACATGTTTTAAGGCTCATTGCTTTTTGACATCTCCACTCCAACGCCTCCTCTCCAAAGCAGTGTGTACAGACAGCTCTGTCCTGCCTGCGCCTTATGATCTTCAGCCTTGCCCGGCAAACATGCTTGGAGCACGTGGGCTGGTGCAAATGGTACAAGGAGGTGGAAGAGCTCTTGGTGACAGCCTGAAGTCAGCAGGGACAGCTCATCTGTTGAAGGTGTGTGAGATCTGGCCTCCAGTGAGCAGTCATTAACTTCCACGCTGAGGCACAAAGGAACTGAACCAGATTGTGAAATCACATTATTCTATAGCAGCAGAAAAAAAATCAATGTCCTGTGGTCATGATTATGCAGGCCTTGGGCCGTGCTGGAGACCACTGTGTGGGGTTTGTTTTGATTTTCAAGAAGCAGCTGGGCATTCAAGCCTTTCAATAAAAGCAAAATTCTGATTTTTCAGCAGAGGTAGCATGTGCACTGGATTAGGATCCGTGCACCTCATTTCAAAGGTGTATTTCTTATGGAAAAAAACCTGCAACTTTTATATTTTTGCCTTTTTGCTACCTTCTGCCACAAGATCTCAAGGCAGAGCAAGATTTGAACAAATTACAGCTAACTGGGCTTGTGTGGTATTTATTCATAGTACATGCTTTTCCCGCAAGAGCACATTTGCAATATATTGCAGAAATGTTTGCATTTTAGAAGAATATTCAGCCTTTACAGGCTTTGAAGGCCCTGCCCTGCTAGATATTTCCCTGTAGCTGCAACAAGCCTTAGTGTGGCCCTGGACGCACTGGCTGATCGTCTTGAGTTGGGGTAGATGACATCGTTCAGAGCAAAATGTTTGGGAACGCAGTGTGTAGAATGGTTACAGGGAATAGAAGGGAAGGTGTTGGTTAGTGTGGTTTGAGTAGGTGGACTTTTAGGTGGACAGCCCATGGTTTTGTGACGTGCCTGGAGGCTTGGCTTACGTCCTTCAGGGGTGCTATGCAAAGCCCAGCACTGTGGGATACCAGCTCAGGTGTGCTTGGGCCATAGACTGCAATTCAAGTGTACCATGAACTAGTGACCGGGTGTAAATTTGGTGAAGTCAACCCTGGGCCTTTGGCAATGGGTGAAGCTTTCCAAGCACACATTGCCTAGCCCGGGCTGAGCAACGCTTCCCTGTGAAACCCAACCCTGCTTGGTTCCATGGTTGCTTGTATTTTCTAGCGCCACCTCAACTTTCCAGGGGGACCTGGCTGAGAGCAGAGGTGCGAAAGCAAATTTTTCTAATAAACTAGCATCTAGTTTGAATCTGAAATTATTTGGTTTCAGCAGAAGAGGATGATTTTAAGTGACCGACAGCACCATGGTTTCTGCTGAACTGGGCATTGGATTTTAGAGATATTTTGATGGTGTAGCTGGAAAAAAAAATTAAAAAGAAAAATGTTTATGAGACCCTTCTGGACCTGAAGCCCCCACGTGTAGTACTGCTTGGTGAGCCAACAGAGTGGAGTGAGTAGGAGAAGAGGAAAAAAACATCTGTAATAATTTGAATTTGAAAGTGAATTTTGATGTGATTGAGTTCAGCAGTCCTTCTGTGGTTGACTGCTTCATTTATTTGTATATTCAAGCTCTACAAGCATAAGGGCTCGACTAGTGAATTTTCAAGCGGAATGCTCGTGTACTGACCATCAGTGAATTCTGAAGAGTTTATATTCTTCTGCAATTTACACCGTGCTGCTTTGTTCCCACCTCCCCTTACCAGGGAGTAGAAAGGGAAATAGATGGATATGGCGCATCTCGCAATATTATAATTTATAATGGATGGCTCTACAGAGAGGAATTTATTTGCTGACATTACTATTGAACATAAATAATGAATAAATTAGAGAATGTTGCTGTCTGTTTATAGAGAATTCTCAGACAAAGGTGAAATTCATGAAAAAAATATTAGTTGCAAATGATTTGCTCAGCTCTGGTTCTTACTCCTGTGGCTCTAAGGGACCTTGACTGCTCACAAGCTGATAACCTTCAATTCACGTAGAAACTCCTCTACATGACTTGTAGGATCAGAAGAATTTGAATTAAAAATATTTACAGATATTCATGCCCTCCTTCATCTCCAGAGTGACCTCAGAGCAGAAGGGGGCTTCAGCTGACAAGAAATCTGTGTCATTCTTCTTCTGCCTTCCCTGTCGCAGAACCCTGTGTGACGCTTAATTGTGCACCGTGACAGAGTAAGAGCAAGGGGCTTGCTCCATGTGGGGTCCTGCATTTTGGATGTTAAGCTGGTGAAGCTTATTTGTGCTTCTTGACCCTCAATACAATGTGGGTGGGGGCGAAAACAATGGTGAAATTTTATGTCTAATGTAAAGTAGTGTTTGTTGCCACCTTGGATAAAGGAGCCTTAGATTGATGATCACCCAGCTGGGGGAGGAGGAGGTTGTCATCTCATGGAAGTGCTCATGTGCTGTTAGCAAACCCTCTTTTGGGAAAAGTATTCTGGGTAAAGGGCATCTCTGCAAGTCAGGAGATGAGAGCTTTATTCTCAGCCTTGTCCAAGAACTTTGAAAAGTGCCATTTTGTCTAGACACTTTTAGACTTAAAGCACTGGTGTAGATGCTCAGCTTCCTGTGACTTCTCCTCATTATGTTGGTAGCACCTAATGATTATGTGATGGTGGACTGTAAAATGGCCCATGCCCTCTTCCTGCCTAGTCCTGTTTCAATAAAATAAAGTTTATAATCTCTACTGATCTCTCAGGGATGCTGTGAAGGAACATTATGTGCCTTTTTGTCTTAGAAGAGAAGCTATAAAAGTCCATAATGTCTTATTAGTGATGCAGAGCAGTCTGGAGTGGTCCATAAAGGCTTTTCAAGACATTTTGGGTCAAGTGTTTTGAACCAGTGAGGGCCACCCTGCCCTCAACCCCCAAACTCAGTAGGGGTTTATGCAAGAGCAACTGGTTTGGCTTTGAGGCAGCTCCTGTGCCCTGGGTTTTGGCAGCTCTTTTGTAGTAGTGTGGTTTGGGATGGCGAGAATATCCCTGAGCAGGATGGTCAAAACATCATTTGACTCTTCCACAAGAAGTTCCCAGAAACAGTTCTCTGAGAGCCCGTGAAACGCTTTCCACATGTGCCTGTGGGTGAAGAACTGGCCCCTGTCGCCCATGGCAGCTCCCACCACAGCCCCAGGTTTGGAAAAGCCATGTGGGTCATGCCCCTTCAGGTACTCACAGTCCCACTTCGCTCATTGCAGGTTCCTCTTCATCCCTGGAAAAGTTCATAACGATTAAAGAGTACATGGTCATATAACAGGTTTGTTTTCTTCCCTCTCATGCTTCCACAGTATATTTCACATGAGATACCACTGAAGAGATTACATGACACAGTATCAGAGTATTTTTTTGTCCTCATAGCAAAAATGTATTATAATCTTTCTGGGAAGACCATCTCAGCCTATCTCCAAGAACAATAGATGCTTGTGAGGCACCCAGTGAGGTCAGAATAGCTGGAGGCTGCAAGTCACATAATAACGTTTTGTGCTTCCATTGCATTGCATTTTCAGACTGATCTGAGGAGAAGACAGGAAAAAAACTTTTTTTTTTTTTAATTGGCAACTTCTCAAGTTGGTGGTGTTTTGGAAACCAGGACTTGCCATCTTCATAATCACTCTGGTAAAAGCAGGATCATGCAAGGGAAACAGGGGCTTGTTTGTGGATGCTTCTGCTCTTCGGAGCGAAAGGAGAATGCAGTAAGGCACGTTTATGGCATTTAAATCAAGACTTGGGTTGTGCTTTTTGCTTTCTGTGGTTTGAATCGCAGCTTTCCACACAAGCTGGAGTTATTTTAATGGGGTGGGGGCATAGCTGCTGTACTTGGCTGATAAATTTAGTTGAAGTATTCAGTGCTACTAGTCTCAAAACAAAATTATTAACAAATCACTTATTTCAGTGCCAGGACAGGAGAAATAGCTCAGCAAATATTTTCAGGGAGCACAAAGAGAAAACAGCAGATGCATGCAATTGACTTAATTGTAGCATTTTCAATCCAGAGATTTTCCTTTTGCTGTTTCTGTGATTTGACAGAATGTGTGAAAAGTGGAGTCGTTATTAAGAAAGAAAACTCCTTTTACCTCCTTCCTCTCCTCCGTTGCATCCTTCTATGCCTCTTTACATGCATCCTTGCCATCCAGGTGTGAGGACCCACACCTGGGAGCAACGATTGCTGAGCTGCAAGGCCTTCTCCATCTGCTTCTTAGTTTGGGAAGGGCTGCATCCTCCTCAGCATCGAGAGGAACCCCTGAGCCCAGATGGGAAGAGAGCCCTACATTACCCTTTTTTTCTCTCTGGTGAAAGATGTGGAGAAACAAAATGGATTGTTGGGTTGACGAAAACATTTCTTTGGCTCAAGACAGTATATTTTTTCCTTGCTGATAAGGGGGGAAAATGTGGTTTTGGACGAGTCAGACTGATTCTTTTTCTCTTTTTTTTTCAGTTCTGGCCACCTAACTGAAAATATCAATTATTCCCACGGTCACAGGCACCCTGCCAAACTCCTGCTCCTCATGACTAGTGCTCCAGTATAACTTCATGGTTTTGTTATCGCAGCAGAGTCAGCCTCAGCTGTTTGGCTTCTGTAAACAATGTTTAGCTCTTCTTTATGGCACACCTTCTCAGAGCCTGGTGCTGACTGCACGGCTCCCTGCACATCTGCTACATGAAGTTGAAAGCACTTGACCCAGCCACAACCCAGGCACTCCTCTTTCTATTGGAGATGCGTCCTTCTCAGCCTTTTTCCTTGTTCTTTGTGTTGTCCGAGGTGTAATTCAGCTATTGCCACCATCCCGCAAACACCAAAACCTCTTATATTTTTTACGTAAAGGCCAAAGTACTTTGTGCTATTAATCAACTCTGTGTTTAGCATAGAATGTTGTTAGGCTACCCCTGCCATTAAGGCTGCCTTGTTATGGAAGTGGGGAACTGGTTTGGAACTTTAAAGGAACTTTAAAGGAAAGACTAAAGCCATCAAGGCAGGTACCAGCATCTGGAGATTCTCCAAATTATAAACCTTGTGGATTTTGTTCCTACAGCTGGATTAATGCATAATTCTTTCCTCCCAGAGCAGGGGTATCCTGACATCTCCAGACCTGGCCTTGATGTTTTGGACTGTTTATGCCATTTTTAATTGCTTAACTTCTATTTGCCGTAGGTTTTGAACCTCACACGAAGCATTTGGGATTTGGAAACTGTGTTCCTCAACCACAACCAAGGATCTGGACCATGATGTACTGATGAAAAAATTACACCTTCCCCGACCGTGCTTATTTGCTAAATTCATTGCTTCAGCATTTCAGAAGTCAAGATGAAGCTTGACCGTAAGCTCAGTAGTATGGTCGGTGACACATCATCCATGCTACAAAGTCACTAAAAATACCCTATCTGCCATGAGAATTCACCATGAAGTAATGTTTGTTTGCCAGGGGTTTTGTTCATACTAAACTTTAATGCATACTGCAGGCTTTTTTATTCATTAGATAATAGATACTTCAGGTAATGAAAATTCATTCAGTGTAGCAGAAATACCAAGAAGAAGTGGCTTCTTGTAACTGTTGAAGGGCTCAAAAGTGGATACTTGTATGCTTTCATGTTTGATTCTTGTTCCACATCACTTCAGAAGCGTAATTTTTGTTGACAGAAAATTGGCCGGGCTTAATAAAGGAAGGTATTTCTGTATCAGCTGCTGGGCTCTTTCGAATACGTTGTCATTTTAGGAGCTAATTGACTTCATAGGCAAGATATGTTGGGACCCAATTTTCAAAGGCTTATGGCTCTGCAAAAAGCTAATCCATAGGAAACTTTTTTAACACTGGCAAAGATTAATCTGTCTTACTTCCCAGCTCTGCAAAAGCAGAGCACCAGTGCGTGTTGTTTCAGGGAGAGAAGTCACACCCCCAGCTCATGTCACCCACCCAGCTGTCCCACATGGGTGACACTAGGGCCATTTTATCTCTGTCTGGAGATGACGAGCATCCCAGAGCACCTTCTGGTTTGTGCAACAGGAAGCCGGAGAGCTGACCCACTTGACATAGCTCCAGATCCCTTTGGAGCTTTTTCGCCTCCCATCTCCATGGCAGCTGCATAATTTCTGATCCCACTACCTCCAGAGGAACCAGAGCTGCAAGAGCTGAAGTCGCTCTATCCAAGGGAAATAGATACACTCATTCCCTTGGATGTTACTGCCTCCCATTTTGTTTTGCAAAGAGAAGCAAATCACCCAAGAAGACTTCAGAGTCATCTTGTCAGAAGTTATTATGTAAATTAGCAAATCACATGGGCTTGTATTTAGAGCAGGCAAGTGAAAAGAGAGAAGTGTTTAGCTCTAACGGAGTCTGAATTAGCTGCCTGGCTTTGAGGCATGAGATTGTCAAGTGGCTCGCTCACTCAGATGAGAGTGAGATTGAAGGAAACCAATGTATCAAAACTGAATTTGCCAAGATAAGAAACTATACGTATACACACATATATACACATATGTATGTATAAAAAAACCAGGAGATATATATATATACACACACTCATATTTCTGAACTGTAACCTCTTGTGAAGCCATCCTTGTGAAATTACTGCGTATTTCACAAAGTTGGGGATTGTTTCCCTTTGAAATCCAATAGGACAAGAAGAAACGGCCTCAAGTTGCATCAGGGGAGGTTTAGGTTGGACATGAATAGTAATTTCTTCCCCGCAAGGGTTGTCAGGGCCTGGCCCAGGCTGCCCAGGACACTGGTGGAGTCCCCATCCCTGCAGGGGTTTAAAAGTCATGGAGAAGTGGTGCTGAGAGATGTGGTTTAGTGGTGACCTGGCAGTACTGGGTTAACAGTGGACTTGATGATCTTAAAGGTCTCTTCCAACTAGAATGATTCTATGCTTCTATATATTTCAGTGAATTACAGCTTATTTATATATTCTGTAAGCTCTGAAGTTCATGGGCAGCACTTGAGGTGCTGTGAATGGTATAAACCCACTCACATGCCCAGTGCAATCTCTGAAATAGTTTGTCAGTGCAAATGAAAATGGGCCAATTACTCCCAAAACGTCCACCAGGTCCCTGCACTGTCCCTCCTGTGCTGTGGTCAGCCAGCTAGCCACCACTGCATGAGGGAAATCGATTTTGCACGTCCCAGTTTTGGTCTGTCACTTCCTCCCACCTTCAACCCCCATCACCCTCTGTAACCTGGAGTTAAGAAAGTCCTCCATCTGATAACAGCAGGAAAGGTCAGAGCATTTGGTTTAGCATTTTACTGGAAGCAGAGGCAGCCTGGCTCTCTGGAGTGCCAGGGACGGTGATCTAGTGGCCTGCACACAGGACCAGGAGCTATAAATCCCTAAATCTTAATCCCAACACTGACAATTACTTCTCTTGTGACCTTGAGTAAATTGTTTAACCTTTCTGTTTCTGCCATTCCCCGTGGTGAAATTTGGGATCCTGCCTTGCCAGGCTTTTCTGAGGGTTCATTATTTATTGTGTGTGTTTT
The DNA here is from genome assembly GCA_033439905.1 of Ceryle rudis. Lineage (NCBI taxonomy): Eukaryota > Metazoa > Chordata > Aves > Coraciiformes > Cerylidae > Ceryle > Ceryle rudis. Next base: position 69,466 of record JAAGNO010028551.1, on the reverse strand, counting down.
CAAGGGTCCTTCTGCTGGTGTCAGGTTGTATTCTGTGCGTTTGTTGGTGTCTAATGCAGCTGATTGCTGAGTATAGATGTTTGGGGACTGGTTGGGAAACCTCAGGCAGCAGTTTCATCTCAAAAAGAGGTCATCCAGCAGGCTTGGGGTAGGAATGAGGAGTAAATGCAGGAGGCTGTGGGAGTCCCTTGACCCAGCAGACTGAATGTCCTGTAGGAAGTGCTGTAAGAGCTATTCCAGCGTGGAGGGAGAGGAGCATGGACATCATCATCTGCAGATGCTGGAGACCATAAGGAGGTCTTTTCTCTGCCTAATTGCCTGATGCAGAAAGCAGGGTGGTGGCTTGGAGATGGAACAACGCTGCAGGTGAACAATGTGGTGTATATGCTGCTGCTTGTTCAGGTCCTACAGAAAAAAAGTAATCCAAAATCTTTAACTTTAGAGGAGCATGGAATTGGGCCCTTTCAGCTGCACTCTGAAAAAGGGAAGAAATAGAGAGGCAGCACTGTATGCTCCAACTGTTTCCTTTTTCTCCACACTTACATATCAATGTTACTTCATGTGCCATTAATTAGACTTAATAGTCTATACTTTATCTCCCTTGTCATAATAAATTAAGTGTGAAAAATTTCAACAAAAAAGCACTCAAGTGATCTCAGCATTAACAAGCTCAGCTTTCCTGAGACTCAAATTCAGCAAAGTGCTTCAGCATCTTCTTAAAGTTCAGCATGTGCTTAGTGGGAGCTTCAGCCTGAGATGGTACCCAGCAAAGGATAACCCTCCAAGGTTGGGCTGCTCAACCCTCCCCACTGATGTCATTAACTCAGCTCTGGGAAAATGATTGTCTCCATCCTGATGGCATCTCTTGCCTAAACAAATAGATGGTGTGTGTCTTTCATTTGCCACTAATCTTCAGCTTATGGGTAGGTTGCTCATTTGAAATCTGAATTTTCCAGCTTGAGTGGCTACATTTTGGCTTCCAACTCTGGCTGGTAGAATATAGAATTTTTAGTTAGGCAGGAGATCAGCTCTGAAAATTTTGGCTCCAGGCAGAAACTGCATTTCAAATGAGCTTGCCTGAGCAAACATCACAGAAATCTCAGATCTGGGGAAGACCTCTCAGAGATGTTCCCCAGCTCTTTTCAGTTCCATCTTGGGTCATATATGCTCAGTCTCACATTCTCAAAGTTGAAGGACGGTGTGACTTGTCTTGATGTGACTTGATGAGCCATGAAAGTCAAAAACCTAAAAGACACTGAAAGAAGAGGTCTTTGCTCTCCAGGAAGCATCTAAAACTAGATCAATAGTAGATTTTGCATAAGGTCACTTGAGTTGGAGACTTTGTCCCCTCCATTAAAGCCAACAGGATCTAATTCCCTTTGAAGGTCCCCAGATCTTACTCAAGGTCCTTAACACCTTGAGGGGTGAAAACTATACACTGTAAAAGTATTTTCTGGAGCTTTTCAATATTTTAGCAATGATCCTGGACCAAATTTGGTAGAGCAAATGAGTCCAAAACAGGAAGGAAAAAAAATACCAAAAACCAAACAAACAAAAAAAACCCTCAAACCAAGCACTCACATTTTGACTGGGTCTCAAAGGGTTTGAGTTTTGTTTGAGGGGGTTTGTTCAGCTGGGCTTCTGTTTTGATTCTGAGTGGCCTTATGCGCTCTGAAAGGAGCACTAATGCGAGAAGTAGCATGGCACAAAATAACCTAAGTATATGCCTTCAGAGCAAAAACCAGAAATTCATGCTGCTGTAAAGGTTCATGCTGTGCTGAGGTCCAAGGTCTGCCTATATCTTTATCGGTGAACTCCTGCAGGAACAAATAGCAGGCGAAGGCATGACTTGAACTGAGTTGCTTGTTACTGCTGCAGCCGGAATTCAGCCCCTGCTGCTGCCAATTAGAGGGCTAATTGCGAAGTGGATCCTTAACCCCTTCGGAAATTGCTATCTTAAGGAAATTTCCTTCCTCTCTTAATGGTGCTGTGACACCGAGCCAGGCACAGGTTGAGTCAGGGGATCATGTCCCAAAGATCAGAAGCAAGTTATGTCTTAAACTGCTGAATTTGAGTCATTAAAAATCGCTGGGAATACAGCATGCTGGGCTTTTCCTGGGGCAGAAGTGTTTCAGGCTTTCCCCTGATGAGGCCTAAGATAATGTTATTTACTTAGAAATTCTTCCAGAGTGTCTGCTCAGCATTTGGCAACCCACCTTTGCCATCTCCCCTCTTCATCTACAGTCTCACCCCAAAAGCCAGAAGAGCTGTTGTGTTGTTAAGACCTAACACATAGCCAGGACTCTCACGTGAAATCCAAAGATTAAATCTAGATTAAATTGGATTGCCCACTGGTGCAACTTCCCTGAAATTGTTTAAGCTTAAACCAGGGCTGAATTTGGCTAAGGGTCATTCATTGCTTTGGGTAGCTTGCCTGAAAGACGTTAAAAGACTTGTTTATTTTTTGTAAAATGGTTTTACATCACAGCCAGTATCTGGTGTGGAAGGAAAGAAAAGCAAACTATCCCAAATGGTCAGGAAGCTGTAATCCTCAGGGAGTCATCTGTTACCCGTATTGGAGCTACCTCAGTAGCAGAAGGTTACTGGGCGGTATTTCATAAGGAAGGAGCAAAACGGATCTTCCATTGTGATCAGCCGTGCAAGTTCCCTCTGCTTTGGATAGGAGTAGGATTGAATCTCAGGTTAGGAATATATCTGGACCTCCACCCAAACCTGAGCCATCATTTTGTCTGTCAGAAGGGTTCATTTTTTCCCCAGCTACATTTCCAAGTTCATTTGCCAGACTTTTAATCTATGACTGCCAACAGAAGTGCAGCAAAACAGGGTGAAGAAAGAAGATTTTCTCCTAGAATCCCTGACCCAAGCAGAAATAGGCAGTACTGGAAATAGAGCAAACCCCATCCTTCTTGAAAACTTTCCAGCCTCTTTTTGCAGACCATAGGCATTTGGGCAGTCCAGATGAACTCAGGATAACCACCCAAATTTTTGGGTTTGCCCATCACTAAAAATATCACAGGCTGGAGGGCACTGTCTTGAACTGAGTCTCTGAGCATTTTGAAATTCACCCAGCCCTGGTTGAAGTGATCATTATAATCTGGCAGGGAATGTAATTTGGGCTCCAAACTGTAGCTATTTTTAAAAACATCTTGCCAAAGCCCTGTTGGAAACTGAAGAGAAAACCAGTTTAGCCTGAACAGAATGATCAATAATTTCCCATCCTTGATGCAACATTTGTTTGCAAGAAGAATATACAATAGCACGCCTCTGTATGTGAATCGCAGACAGCTCAGCGATCGGTAAGATTTGTAGTCTTGCTGTAGAGTCCAAAATAATAGTAATAATGATTTAAAAAGCCTCCAAACTCTGTCACAAATTTTAGTTACCACCTACTCCTGGCCTCCCACGCACTCCAGGAAGCCAGCTAGCTTTCCCAGCTGAGCTCTTCCCAAGCATGAGTACAATTCTGATCTAAACAAGAGGTTTCCCAGGCAGGGAGTTGGTGATCTGTAAGGTCTCTTCCAGCCAAAACAATTCTCTGATTCTCTGATTCAATGACTTGACTATTGTCTCCTACAATGCACGAGGCCAGAGATGTTGAGCTGTACAGTGGGCATGTGTGCCAGTGTGGGCCAATGAAAAAAAGGGAAGGAAGCCTGGTTGCATTTTGATGCTTTTGGGAATCCCTTTCCCCCAAAAACTTGTTGTTCCTAGACAGAGAAGAAAAAAACAAACAAAAAAAAAAAAAGACAAAAAACCCCCCAAACATTAAAGAGCAGCTTGCAAAAGTGGTAGTGGGTTTGTTGGTACTGGGATCACCCAGCTTGGGGAAGCACTGGGTTAAGATGGGACCTGAAGAGTGGGAGAGAGGAAGGGTAATGAGAGTGTGTGATCTGTGCAAAGAGGACCCTAAACAGAAATGAATGAGCAGGGTGTGAAATCCAGAGAAAGTACAGGGTGAGCCATGAGAGTTGAAAATTACATCAGCATCACCTGTCTTGAAGTGTGCAGACAGGGGGCTCAGGGACACGGGTGGATTGCTAGCAAATCTCTTACTGTTTTTACCTTTTATCTGCATGAGACAATGATGGATTATCTGTGTTTAACAGGAATTTATGAGCCAACCAGTGATATTTAAAGGACTCAATGATGCATTTAATAACCAAACATTCTTCCTGATTAGTGCTCATTTGGTCTCTTGAGGATAGTGCTCCCTCTGACTAAGACTGGAAAAAAAGGCTCTTGTCTCCATATAGCTCGTGCCAAAGCCCCAGGACACTGCAGATCTCGGGAATACCTGAGAAAGTGATTTTTGCCTGAGAAAGTATGAACTATATAGTTTATGTTCTTGCGGTTGCTCTCTCTTGTAGTACGCTTTTAGGAGGATGCAAAACTTGGAAAGCACAAGTCCTGCTGGTTATTCATGAAATTGAGGGGTTTTTCCTTTTTTTTTGTCAGATTTATCAACTCTCAGAGCATTAATGCAATCACTTAGCCATTTGCCAAAGGGAACAAAATTGATCCCGAGCAATCTGCATGATTTTAGTCCTTTAAATAAAATTAGAAACTTGTGTCACGGCTGCATTTCTTCTCCTCTTTTTTGGGTTACATTTTCACGAATTATTTCAGATTATTCTTAGCTGTCTGATGAGGAGAGAAGAATCTAGTGAAAAGGAACATTATTTTTGGCATTGATAATTCACTCCTAGAGAGATTACTCCTTGCCTGCTACTTCTGGTCCCCAAGATGATCAGGCATCTCTGATATCCTGGGAGAAATGGGTTACTGTGTGTCCCTGGCCACATCCCTTCCTTGGTATCCCTTATGCTTTTTGGGATTCCCCCTAAGGAGAGGAAATCAGCCTTGACCTTCATCTTGCAAAGGTTTCTCTTTTCAACTCTAACCCCCTGAAAACCTCTTAAATCTGGAGGAGTAGAGGAGTATACCTTAGTCATCTATCCCACTGCCACCCTCAACTTACAGGCAAACATAAAGCGACTGTGGCATTGCATCATTTTTAACCTTCTGCTCTGAAAGCAGGATTTGTATCAGGAGGCCACTGGTTGATGAATGGTGGCTGTTTCCATCTGCTTTGCCCTGTGACAGCCTTCCTGAGTTAATCACCATTAGACAGACACGGGCAAACAAATCTTTTCCTGACTCAACAGCCTTATGTTCTCCTAGACCATAGGTTACTGTGACACAGCAGATGAGGGAAAACACTGAGGTACTTCTTCAGGGTTTCCTACAAATCACCGCATTGCTGAGAGGGATTTGCCACCCACAGCAGAGCAGGGGGCAGTTCCCTCCTTAGAAGCCTCCTGTCTGCATGGTGGCTTTGCTGCCTTTAGCCAGGCTCCTCAAAGAGGTGTTTTATTGGCAGATGCCTCAACATCGGTGAGGTTAGCCTTAATTTAGTAATCACTTCTCCACAGTAAGGAGAAAATGCAGCCTCCCTACAACCCTCATGCCTGCCTCGGCCATCTGAAGGACACCCTCCATCTTCAGCAAGAACCTATGGGATCTTTCACCCATTTCCTTCAGCATGGACCAGCCTCCACCATCCACCCTTGCTTTATTTCCCCGTAAGAGTCACAAAACTTGACAACCTTGCCTTCTGCTCATGAAGAAAGGTTAAGAGCCATTGAGGCTTTTCATTTTTCCTTCCCCTTCAGAAAGTAAGCTTTGCTTGAATGATAAAAATAAACAAGGCAGTGGAAATGTCCCCATGGATTCCAGCCTGGTTTAGCTCAGCAGAGGGGCACTTCACCCTCTTTCTGTTGTCAATTCAGCTCATTGCTGAACCCTGTACTTGAATTTCAATGTTGGTTTTGTTGTTTGTTTGTTTTTTTTTTTAATTTGGGCTTGATTTATCTCAAAGTTTATCCTGCTAAGTTTGCTTCTAAAGCTCATTCTTTACTGCATCAAAGTAAAAACAGTATACAACCTGTGGCTCCCTCCAAAAGAAGATTTTTGATAGCAGTTCATATTTATGAATGTTGTTTGTATACTGTGTTATTCTAATGCCCTTCAAATAAAACCTTTATAGTCTTCATAGCTCCATCAAAAGCTTGAATGCCCTGTCACAGAACCAGCCCTGTCTAGTGTGTGTCAGATTGACACAGACACAAATTCATTCTTATTTGAAATACCAAAATAAAAGTGCCTTCTGTACTTTCTGCAGAATATTCCACCTTGAAATGGGTCCAGGTAGTTTCGCTGTAGACGCAGATGAATTTTCTGCTGTTGGTATTGCTGCAGTTCTTAAATGTATTATTCATTCAGAATGATTGATTTGCTGTTCTGTCCACATTGCTTAAAAACGGCCGTCTGTTCGTCTGTCTGTTAATCTGTTTTGGCATCTTGCAGAGATAGAGCTATAGAAAACACTTTTTGTTTCTGTTGAAGTGGCGACCAGAAAAAAAAAAAAAAAATAAAAAAGGACCTGCTTGATCTTTAGATTCATATACATAAAAAAAATCGATACTGCTGAGAAGGCTGAACAGCCGAAAGGGCAGGTTTTTATATTCTGCCAGCAGTGTGCTAGAAGTATGGTGCATTTGTTTCTGCCTGATTAGGGGGATGCTGGGGCAGGGGAATCAGGAGGAGATGCGACGGCAGAGGAAGAAGTTGCTCTCCATAAGATCATGACCTCCATTCCAGTGTCATTTCACACCTCAGGCAGTGATCTTGTTACATCTCATAAGCTAAGCAAGGTCAGCCCTGGTCAGGCTGAACGCTTGAATAGGAAACTTCTAAGGAAAAACTCAAGTGCTGTGGAAAGTGGGGCTGGTGGCAGGATAGGTGACATTATTCCCTTGGAGTTGGCACAAAAGATGTGATCTGTTAAGTAGCCTCTGTGCATCCGCTGTGACTCTGCTCGGTCAGCTAAAGGCGCTGCCTCGCAGGTGACTCAGACCCAGAGGCTGCAGTGGCTGAAGTTATTATTAATAACATTTCTTCCTGCTTCTCCCCAGAGCAGAAGGGCTAACCCCACTGGCCTGCCCAAGGTCCACACTGGGTGATTACATGTGTCCTCAGCAGGTCCCATATGAGAGGTCACGCTTTGCTTTACCTCCTGGCAAGTGTTGCTGGCAGGCTCCATCCCCAAGCACCTGCATCTCAGGAGAAGGCAAATTAAACCTGTGTTGGGTGAGGAACCCCTGCTATTTTGGAAGGGTACTTACGAAAGGAAAATAGTGAAAAGACAAGACATGCTCACATAGAATCTGAGAATCATGGAATCATTTTGGTTGGAAGAGACCTTTAAGCTCATCAGGTCCAACCATTCACCCGTTCAGGTCACCACTAAACCATGTCCCTCAGCACCACATCTCCACGGCTCTGAAACCCCTGCGGGGATGGGGACTCCACCACTGCCCTGGGCAGCCTGGGCCAGGCCTTGACAACCCTTGCAGGGAAGAAAATGTTCTTCATGTCCAACCTGGTGGAGTTCTTCACAGCCCCATCCCCAGCACAATAAATGGATGGTCAAAAGCAACCCAAAATTTCACTTTAAAGAAATCTGTTTGTATTTGATGCTTGCTTTCCTGGTTGCCCCAACACGGCATCAGGTGAACAACAGTCGTTTTCTGAAACAGAGGCTTTCTCAAATGCCTTCATTTGTGTTTGTTGCTGTTGTGATTCTTCACCTGCTGGCTTTTATCTAGCAAAGCAAAGTGAGTTCAAAGACAGCTCGGGAGGTCTGCAGCAATTTTAATGACGAGGTGAAGTTGGAAGGTCTTGTGTATTATGAACTTAATAGGGCATTCTTCTCATTTATGCTGACATCCTTTACATGGAGTTGTGAAAAGGAAAAGGTGTGGACAAGTGATCGCAGACGATTGATTTATTAAGGAATAACTGCCCCTTAGCTGGTGTGAAGGCCCACTGAGGCAAACAAACACTTAATAAGCCCATACAATCCTACTAGAGTTACAATGGGCTAAAGTCCCTATTGTCTTCTCCCACTTGCTTTTCTTTGCTATATGAAGCCATCAGGTAAAGAACAATGACAAGAATCAATAGCAGAGCTGGGTGAATAACTGAGATTTTTATTTTTCCTGGCTATGCTGAAAAAATCCTCAGAAAAATTAATTTTCAGTTGACCTGCAATGAATTTTTCCAACATTTTTGGCAATCATTTTAAGTTAACTGCAGTATTTTCTTCAGCCTCAGGTTAAATATTTTTTCTCTGACTTCAGCATCTACACATTTTCTAATTAAAAAATAAATTGAAAGAAATACTGCAAGTGGCAGAAGCCAGTGGACCAGAACTTGCACTAATTTTTTTTTCAATACCAAAAATGAAAGGTTTAGCTTGTTTTCACTGAATTTTGTTTGCAGCAGCTCAAAAAATAAATAAATTTCTCTTAATGAACTTTTTTCAGTTTTTCAGATTAAAGTGTCATGCAATTTCTATCACAAGGATTTTCTGCAACAGTTCTGAAGAGCTGCATGTTTTCAAGGTGAGTGTGTAAATCCAGCCGTACTGGCTTTCCCAGAGCTTGGGATGGACTATTTTAAGGTTGCGCTAGGAGACAGACAATACCTTGGGGTTGGTCAGGAAATGGAGGCAAACCAAGAGCTCAAGTTAGCATTGCCAGCCAAAAATAAGCAGCTGAGTAACTATAAGTTATAGAGGAAATACTCAGTTTAATACATTCATTTTGCTCCAGGAAGTGATGTCAAGCTATTGTCAATGCAAAGTGGTGGAACCCCACAGGCAGTGCAACAGTGGGGAAGTCTGTAAGTCTCTGCAAGAACCCCCCGTACCTTCTAGATGAACTTGGCCTCTCACCTTCCCTCTTCTTCCACGCTTCCCTGTTAATCCCGCAACACCCTGTCATGTGATGACCTGAGATGATGAGAACAAAATGACTTTGTGAAAGTCATGCAGAAAAACAGAAATACAGCTGTCCCCTGGGCTTCCTCATCATAGGCTGGTGTGCAACCAGGAGACCTGTGCTTTTCAGTAAGGTTTTGGGTCTGCCATGCTGTAGAAAAAAGATTATTTTGGACTGCCTGTTTATTTGTCCTATTTACAAACAAGTAGGGAAAAAAAGGTTGCCTTTTTCTTTTTAGAAGGTGCTTCCTGCAACTGAGAGCCACCAGGTCTTTGTCTTCACTTGCCTATTCCCACTTGTAGTAGGAAGGCTGCCCCGTTCTATGAGTCTATGAGTGATGTGATGATTCTGTGATTCTGTGATTCTATGATTCTATGACTGATTCTGTTATTATTTTTGTAAAGCAAACATCAAGTTCAGGAAAGGCAGGCAAGTAAACTGAAGGTTGGTGCCTCAAGAGCTGTTTGATAACATGAATACACTATGACTGAAGTAAAGTAACCTTTGAAAAGGGTTGTCAGGACCCCAGCCGCATAGGAAAGTACATTGCTGGACTTGGTACACGGTACCAGTTAAGCTGGAAATGTCTGAAAAAACACTTTGTAAAGGAGAAGAGAGAGGCAATGGGAGAATGGGGCTGCCTCTGTAGGAAAGACCCCAGCAGCTATCCTGGAGTAAGAGCTGAGATACCAATGAAAAAATGGCTAAACCAAAAATTGTTCACTTGGGTCACAAAATAGGCAGATTTGCAAAAAATATCGAGTCTGTCTCCTCATGGACACCAGACTCCAGACAGAGAGACGTGTGTTTCTGAACCTGAGGAAGAAGCAGGGTCCTCTGACAAAGTGATGGCAGCGCTGTGAAGATAATACTCTCTTTTCCCATGGCCACAGTTTTAGATGCATTATGGGGCGAGGAGACCAGAGAGACAGGCATGCGCTGATATTCACCATAACTTTGTTCACAGTGGGACGCACGCTCCCGCTGACCATCAGCCAGTGGATCCACCTCTTGGTGCGCCTGAAACAGAGCTTTTCATGTTCAAAGGGGACGGGAGATTTGAAGGTTTGGAGGCTGGTGCAGGGTACGAAGGCGCCTGCCTCTGATCTTCATATGCCTCAGTTCTTCCAGGAAAACCCAAGCTAATTGCTGTTTTAAAAGACTATTTAATTTTAAAACCTTCCCCCTCCCTTTCCCCCCCCCCCCCATTACTAAGCCAGTGTGGCTTTCATCATGGAGAAGGTATGTGGAGAAAAAGTAAGGAAATGTGAGGCAGGCTCTTCCATGTACTAAAAATAGTGGTGGGGGAGGCGGGGAACATCCAAGGAAGTCACTTCACAGGAGATAGGGATTGAGTGGCTCCCACTCTATAGGGCTTTGCTGAGCCCAGCTAATTAATGTTTGTAAAGCACTTTGAAGATGAAAAGCACCAATTTATCACTAAGTTTAATTATTTGCATCGTGTTACTTAAGACTTTTGCTAGCTACCTTCAAATGCCACCAAACTCTTCCCTCTGAATGGCGAGTGAGCCAAGTTTCAGAGTTCCTTGAACTCTGTTCAAGTCAGAGTCTTAGAAGTTGGTGTGAGGGCCCTGGGACAGGAGCAGAGCTGCGGTGGCACCTTGCACTGGCACCTCCTGGGCTGCAGCTGGAGGGTGAGCTCAACATACACACTTTGGCTTTGACTTTACTGGACCTGGGGTTTTCAGAAGGGTTTCTGTTGAGTTCCAAATGAATTCCAGCCCCCTTTAAATTTACAGGGTGTAATAAGGGCTTTTTTATGCTGGCAATTAAACCCAGTTTTGGATAGTGTCACATTTACACTGCACAATCATGTTTCTAACACATGCAGTTAGCACCAGTGATAGGTGGTGCTCACGCTAATTGGCAATCCTGTTATCTAACACATAATAAAAACATGGGTACAAACTCAGATGGACATGTACCAACAGGAGGAAATGTGGGGAATGTAATTGCTTAAAAAGCTTTTTGGAAGAGAAGGGCTTTAAACAGATAGGACTAAATCCATTGGACAGCTCATCAGATGAGATAAATCAGCATGGTGCCACAGACTGCAAACTTTGTTTTGAAACGGGCCAACATTGTTCACACTGATACAGCCAATATTGTCTCTTTTTTTTTTCAGCTGAAGTAGTTAAAAGATTCCTTATCACATTATTACACCTGTCTTTGCAAGTGAGGCATTTTACTTCTTCAAATAGCATCCCTAGGGGACATTTAATTCTGAATGATTTTCTCATTAAAAAGTATGGTTCTACTCATGAGAAGCAGAATGTCCTGGTAAAATAGGACATGACAGGGCCAGAGATTTATGGATTCCATACAAGGATTGAAATCTTGATTATGGAAGAGAAGTGTCTGCAGAATTAATGATAACTTTGGGCCCTCCACACGTCTCAGTGGGATGCTACTCATCATTTTCTGATGATTAAAAAGGAAAGTGATCCTTAGCATTCAGGTACCTCTAATCAGAAATGCAACATTAGCTCTAAGGATAAAACGGCATCATCAGACAGAGGTAACTCAGGGCTTTGCCCAAATCGAACTTGGAACTAGTTCAGGAAACTCAGTTTGCTGCATCATAACTTAGCCGCAGAAGAGAACCCTGAAACATGGAGAGCCACTCTGAATCTCACATTTTCTCAGGAAAAACATTTTCTCACCAGTAACTGGCAGTTGGAGTTTCCCTCTGCTTTTGGGAAGATATTTCAAGGACCTGACAGGGAAGGCTCCTTATAACTAAGAACTAAGTTTGTGTACAGGAGAGAATATTTGTCCTTCTTCTTTAAGGAAGACCCTCTTCTGCCACACCACAGAGAGTGTTCTTCAAGAACTGAGACCGGATCTTTTTTTTCATGTGCACAGAAGATAACTGGGGTCCCCTCCAGCAGTGGGGCACTTCTGTGATGGGCAGTGAATCCATGCATGGTCCATTTTGTTCCTCCTTTTACTCTGCAGTGCAGATTTCCATTACACATTCTGCCCTTGCCGCACATGCACCATTCCTGCGGAAATCAATGGAAGTCCTGCATGCAGGAAAAGGCACAGAAAGTGCAACAGAGATTTGCACCATGGATTAAGAGATTCTCAGTGATGATCAAAGAAGAATTTTGTCCAAGGTTTGTAAAGCGCTTTTGAATCCTTCTTGATGAAAGGCTCTAAAAAATGTAAAGCCGCTGTTGTTGTTAATGTTCCCTTGGTACACAACAGGAGGAGACGCTGAAATTAGAGTCACATATATTAATATTGATTAAGAAATAAACGAATTCTTCTAGAATTTGATCTGTCTTTCATTGTGTGCACTTGATCTTCCATTTTCAAACAGGGCATAACTATGTACTGGAAAATCACAGCCCTGAACTCCACCAAACCACAACTACAGATTATATACTATTATATATAATTTTGGAAATCTGTCTGGAATACACCATAAAGCAAGAATAAAAGAAAAACTGTAAGGACATTTGTATTTGTCAGCGCCTCCCCAGACAGAGCCCTGAGGATATGATATTCTTAGAATAAAGCTTTCATTTCACAGTGCATCAGTGGGAAAATTAACAAGCTCTCCTCGTACTGTTCCATAATTCATTTTCTTTGTTTTAGATATTGGGCTGATTTGGTACAGTAACTTAAATAGGTAGAGGAGATTTTAAACACAGATTTGGAATGTGACTAGTTTGGTTTGGTTAGTTTTGGTTTATTGTTTTTCTCCTCCTTTATCCTGCAACCTGGCAGTGCTGAGTTAACAGTTGTTTTCAATGATCTTAAAGGTCTCTTCCAACCAAAACAATTCTACAATTCTATGAACAAGTGGAGTTGCAACTGAGACAGCTGACAAAATGAAATCTTTATGCACCTGTAGCAGGAAAGCCATCCCTGTTCCCCACAGATAACCTCAAATACTTGATAACCTCAAGTCCACTTCTCCATCTGTTTGCAGTCATTAGCACCTCCCAGTGTCAGGCTGATGGGTTTCCAAGATGGGAATCTGAAACTGGGTGAAGCCAGTGTTGCTGCAATGTGGGGAAATGTGTTCAGCTGCCAATTCTCAAGAAGAAGCAATGCTCTCTGGTCCAGAGAGATCTCTTTCCAGATGCCCGTCTACACAGTGGCTGGCATCATGGCAACACAAATAGTAATGGGAGCAGCACAGAGGGGCAAATGTGTTCTTCCCTAGAATAAACTTCCTCCTCATCACAACCAGTAATAGCACTGTACTGTTCTGGCTTTGTTAAAGAGATGAGCCTGGTTTTGCCCTCAGTTCCCATTGACTTTTGGTGTCAGTGTTGTTCCATGCTCTGTAGGAGTGAAGCTCTGTGGGAGTGCTACCAAGGCAGGATGACGATGCTCTGATGCTGTTAACTCCCTTGGATGTATGGCTGTGGTACTGCATGTCCAGAGGGTCACTACAACCACAGTGAGCCCAGTTCCTGATGGAAAAATTGCTAAAAACAATGGGCTCTGAAAGCAAGATCAAGAAAAAAAATACTGTAGTCTACTTTTCTCATTCAGTGAACCTGCTTTGTGCCACAGTCACAACCAGCTGTGAACCAGCCCCAGCGTGTCCTGTCATGTGTGTAAAATGTATTTTTTATTTCACCAGGCTGCTGCTTACTCTTATTTGAGAGGGTATTTGAGAGGGTACCTGGGAATGAAGAGGTTGCCTCCTCTGCACTTTTCATTGTTTTACTACCACCATTGTGTCACCTCTTATTTTTCTCTTGTGTAAAACACAGTCAGAACCCCCGTAATCCTTCCCCACGGTGACCTTTCCATGTCTTTGAACATTATCATCACCTCCTAGAACTCTACTTTGGCTGCTATTACTTTTTTCACAGTGCAGGAATGAGCATAGCCAGACCTGAACAAAGGCTTTGAAGCTGGGCATGTCCCTTGCATTTACAAATGCTGTTACAGTGTTTCTAATTGCAAAACCTTTTTTCAACCTCTACTATGTGGACATGCCTCAAAGCCACTCTTCTGCCTGTACTGGGAAAGCTTCATGCTCTACCAGCAACCTTATTTAGACAGGGGTTATTGGGCCTGCCAGCTCTTTCCGAGCGGAGGAAATGACAGCACTGCAAGGCACCCGTGAGCTGCTTGCTGGGATCTCCCCAGTTAGGGAGGGGATCTTGCTCGGAACCAGCTTTTCGCTCGGGGCTTTGTGTTCCCTCCACCAGATGGACGTTGGCAGATGGCAACACCATTTTGCTATTTAATTATTGAAAATGCTGCATGCAAATCCACCTTTGGCATTCTTTGATAGGACAGGGTGTTTGTGGGCTGTATCCCATCTTTGATATGCTGGTTTGTATTTCCTCCTTTATAAGGCTGTAGAGATGATGCTGGTTTGCAGTATTTACATCTGTACCCTGGTCTTTCTGTGGGTCTCCCATGCAAGGGATTGTGCACTGGGACTACCTGACAGACAGTAGCTTTAAACCAAAGGGACCATCCACAGCCTTCTCTTATGTGAATGGTCCCTTTGATTTCCATCACCAAGGGACAGAAATCTGTCTTTTCAAGAAAAGAATGAAACCATTTTTTAGTAGTAGAGGTTATTAAAAATGGTTGACGTTTGAAGCTGATTGAAGAGTTGGAAATGCTGCTGACTTCTCACTGACTGAGGACTGGGAGTTGTCCACCGTGGTTCTTCAGCAGAACAGGAGGGACAAGTCTGGGCTGTAGCACAGTAACAGCCTCTAGCAGGAGGGAAGGAGTTTGTTTGCCATCAATACTGGTGGTGACATGCTTTGATTTCCTCAGTGCTCTCTATCAAGTTATTTTTTTACAAAATTTTTGGAAGGATTTTTCTCATTTCCATCTAGTCACCAGCTACTAGCGTTAGGTTTTTGGCAGTTAAAAAGTTGTTATAAGCCATTTGTCTGCTTCAGTTGAGGGTTTTGTGAGACTGTGGAATGTCAGCAGAGCCCATAAAACATCAGTTGTCAAATTGTTCCACCATTTATGACAGTCCACAGGGTCATGACCCAATCCAAATCAAACCTTGATTTCACATAGCCCCCAGACTTCCAACTGCAGTGTCCTACTCTGGTGTGTGTCCCCTTTCTTTTGGTGCTGGCCATGCTATGAGCAGATCCAGTAGCCAGCTCTTTTCACACAGGTTTGTGCTTCCTCTGCATGGAAGGGCTCAGATCCTCAGGGTGAAGGACCAGCTGTCCACAGATGCTTTGGGTTCAGGGATGGAAGAGGGATTGGGCCAGCAGGAGTGGAGAAGCATTTCAGAGCACCACATCCTGCTGATGGTTCAAATGTCCAGTAAGGATGCAAGAACACGATTATATGCTACTGTGAGGGGTTAGAGTTGTGAAAGGAGCCTCACAAAACAGCTTTTATGACAAGCAAAACACAAGTTAAACAGCAGAACCCAAGTTAACCTGGTGATTAGTTTAAAAGGAAGAGCAGCAACAACAAGCACATTAATACAACTTAGTGAGATAACAGCTACCTCACCCTGCCCTGATTGGAGACAATTGGCAGTCTGGGATGTAAAAAATCACTTCCTGCAGCAATTTCATTTTATTAAAAAAGCATTTAGAAGATTTTCATTTCTCAAGGATCTTATTTTTAACTCTGTGCTCTCCTTAAAGACACCAGTCAGCCTGGCTGAAGACATGGCTGCAGCCAGGAGGACTTTGATCAGAATGCAGATGTTTGCTGTCCCAGTGTGTCATCCAGATGATGGTACTGAAATTTTCTTGAAGCATGAAATTTCAGATGACCACTCAGCAAACTGATTGGCTTTCCAGCCTGGGCTCAGACAGAGCAATTCAGATGCCTAGGTAGGAAAGCACAGTCCTTCACAAATGCAGCTCCATAAATGTAGCACCCTTGTTTCCAACAGAATTGGAAATAGTTCGGTCTCCAAGATCCACAGAAATCCAAAACATCGCTGAAATAAAAGCCAAACCCACCTTAAACAAAGGCCTGATCTGCCTTCCCTGGTGGGGACTCTTCTTGGTGGTTGGGAGTTGGCTTTTTTCTTTGTTTCATAGTAAGCTATTCAAACAAAGGGATTAAAAACAGGGTGTGTTTCTGAAATACGTGAAATGAATGGTTAGTTCTGATTTGGTTTTGCATGTGGGAAAAAAAAAAAAGAAAAGAAATGTGATTTGGGTCAAAATTTGGGTTGAATGTTTCGCTGAACTAAAAATAAAACATTTTCATGGTAGAAACAGCAGGCTCCATTTATTTTAAGTAGCCTTCTAACCTGAACATGAGCTTGAAACAAACAAACAAAAATATCCTTTTTTTGCCAATATGGAGGAAAGACTGAAGTTTTTTCTGGTTTCCCCCTTTTTTCAGAGAGGGAGGAACTGCAACTCTGACACATGACACGGTCGCTCAAATGTTTTTGCCCATGCTTCAACTTTTTGTCCTCCTGGAATAAAGTGGAGAGAAATATTCACCCAGCTCTGACCTTGATACTTTAGCAGAGAACTGGGGCCCATCCTCCCTCTTCCCTGCACTGATCTTATCCTGTGGGTTTTGTCTCCAAGAAACAAGCCTTTGGCAAGTGATGGTGGCAGGGGATGAAGAGTGAAATCCTCTGGCACACAGCACTGGGTAGCACTGAAACAGCATCGCCAGGTCACTCTTCTAGGGTGCGTGTTTTTCCAAAGAAAACCTAATTTTTTTCAAGTCAAAGATGACCTTTTCTTTGTATAAAATTTTGTCATAACTTAAAGAAAATGTTGATTTGTTATCTATTAGGAGAGACAATTCTTAGCCAGCCTATTTTAGCTCTAGCTGCCTCTCCTACCTCTCAGAGCAGTGTCATTTAGAGGGGGAGCTCTGTGGAGAAGGGAATGAGGAGTCTGGTAACTCATTTATTTTAATGGCAACTGCTCCTGTCTTTGCGATCATAACTGGTCGTGCTTTTGCAATGTGTGTGCCCAATTATACCTTGCAAGAAGCCTTGTATCTCGTAAAGAATTTAGTTAATTTTCAGTATTTTCCAAAGTCCTGCAAATGAACAATGCACTTTTTACAAGTCTTTCATCAAGGAGTTAATAACCAGATGAAGGTTCTCTTTTCATCAGTTCCTAAGTGATGCTCCGTTTGATTGAAGAAGATCAAAAATGATGATCAGAAAATAAAAGGGAGGTTTTAAAGGCAGCTTTTGTACAATATCTTAACTGTCTCATTCCTGTTATTTCAGAAGTATCACTGGGTTTCTTTCAGGCTTGGGGAAAAAAAAAAAAAGTCTAAAATTCTTGTGAATTGCCAGTACTTGCCTTTCTCTTACTTTTAGAAACCCCTGTGTTCATACCTCAGCCATGTAGTGCCAGGGTCCTACATCAAAGCAAAACCAATCATAGCAAAGCTATTTGATTCTGATACTGGCTCTTACAGTGTTTGTCATCCTAATCCTACATCCTACCCCATGGCAGCCTACACAGTGCTGTCTCACAGCCACCCTGTCCCATCTCTGTCATTTCTGTTACCTCAGCAAATTGGCTGAAAGGTCTGAGAAGGGGAGGCACCCTTTATTCAGCCCCTCAAACTCCAGCAGCCCTGAACAAGAGGTCCAACAGGACTGAGATCTTCTTGGTGTCATGACAAGCGTTCTGGCAGTGGTAGCACCAAAGTGTCAAGCCCTGTTCTGCGGGGCTATGCTGCTTCTATGTTCATTCTTTGTGGTGGTCAGGGCACTTGTTGTCCTGCTGCATCTAGTTTTACCTGAAAATTTCTTCTCTTCTTTAAAGGCTGTGTCTTGACATCCCTATGTATACATTTTTCCCCCCCAGCTTATATCACTTTTTTCCATTTCCTGAGCCCTGTTTTACTGCTTTTAATTAGGATTAGGGAAATTCTCTGTGAATATGTGAGATGCTACTTCCTTGAAGCCACCTCGAACACATAACTTTGCTCTGCCAAGCTCTTCACAACACAACTTCATCTTTCTTGTCCCTCCTGCCCCGTCCCCTCTCTCCTGTCACCTAGCTGCCTCATGCATGTAATTCCCCTCTGCCCTTCATCTCACTGAGCAGGGTTCACCCCCTTTCCACACCCCTCCCTTACTACAGCATCCACAGAAAAAACCTCAACAGTATAATCCTCCTGTTACATCCAAAAGAAATTCACTCTGAAATTCGTGCAGTGCCTAAATGTCAGTCCCCTGTCCCTTGACAAGGTTTGCTTCGGAGTGGATCATCAACACATGGCTGTTAGTAATGAATGTGTGGTGCAAACTGCTGAAGCTCATTGAGATGCTGGTCACTGTCACCCAAACAAACATCTAAATTCTATTTTCTTGCAGATAGGGAAACTGAGGCATGACAGGACCAAAGACATGTCACTGCCCTGAGCCAGTCCATCCTGTGGTTTGCATCAATCCCCTGAGGTGAGTGCTTGCACTGAAGTATGGTTTCAATCCAGGAGCAATTTGGGTTTCCAGAACTCAGCATTTCATAGCTTCTAATCATCCTACAGACTGAAGCCTGCAAAGAATTAGAGAATGCTATGTTTAATTTTGGACTGAGTTTAATGAAGCACCCGTCTTTAGGAGAAGGGCTGTATTTTGGGGCAAGCACTCAAAAAAGTGCCCATTTTCTTGCAGGTGCTTTGCACAACCTTTGTCAGGGTTAAATGTGATGGAAAGGGGATAGCTAAATATGGATTGATACTACCACACTTTTACACTTCTGAGGACCTGTTACCTTAACATCTGATTCTTAAAATCAGTTCTTCTTTCAGCAGGATGTATAAATAAATCAGCAGAAGAGCCAGTTAATGACTCACTGTTGCAAATTAAATGGAATTTGTTATGAATATGGTTCATTGAAACTTTCCTAACAAATCAATTTGTTTCAATCACACTGTAATCCACTAATAATATTTAGCATTTATATGGTGCTTTCAATAGCTCATGAAACTTTCCAAAACCTAATTGTCTGCGTTTCACAATAATATTATGAGCTGCTGAGCTGGGCTGTCTCTCCCTTACAGATGAGAATGCTGATGCCCAAAGAGCTTAAAGAAGCATTTCAGCCTCTTGAAAGTGTTAGCACTTCTCTGATTCCCCTGTTTTGGTTCCTGCCCTCAGACACGGTGCACAGTGGTGACTCAGAGCTGTGAGCATCTGCAGTGGTGAGGGTTTGGTCTGTCATGGTAGAGCCAGTATTTAAATGTCGCAGCCTGTTGCCAAGCTTGACACTTTCTGTTTGGAAGCTTTGCTCCCCACTGTGATGCCTTCCCAACAGGATCCTTCTTTCTGCCTTGCCCTCATTCAAAGGCTGAGCCTTAGAAACCCTGTGTCTGCACCCAGGGACCATTCCCCTTACTTCATGCCATGGACAAATGCTGCTCTGGCCTCACTTTGAGGATCAGTTAGTATATTCCTTTGGCAGCTCATGTCTGTCCAGCTGCTGTGAAGTTCAGCTGAAGCTGCACATAAAATGGACCCTTCAAAAAAGGAAGCATTACACATAGAAGCAGTTCAGAATAAGGGCTTATCTTTCAGGTAGTCTTTGCCTAAAAGATGGCAGTGTGATGTCTGAGGCTCTTCCTGCAAGCACTGGAGGACCAAGACTCACATGCAAGTCTTGATCATAAAATCACAGACTGGTGTGGGTGGGAAAGGACCTTTCAAGGTCATCTCATCCAACTCCCCTGCAGTAAGCAGCAACATCTGCAACTAGAGCAAGTTGCTCAGATAACTAGCTTTCCTTCCTTCCTCTGTATCTGCCATTCTGAACCACAGATGCTCAGCATTGCTGGCTGCCCTTTCTCTTTTGCCTTCTCACTTGCATCTTCCAACCTGAGCACAGCATCGCTTGGAGTAGAAAATAAATATTTAGCTCCCTGCTTATGGCAAAACACTGAACCGCTGGTGCTCCCTGCTGAGGACCTTTTTGCTACAGGCTTCACAGGGAAAGAAGTCACCTTGGTGCCAATTTTTGTCCCTGCTTCCTGATGCAATGTATAAATGGTATTGCTGTTCTTATCAGCTCATAGCGCTCGCTTAATGGCCAGCTCTGCTGCTTCAGCAGGGAATTAGCTAGAACAACATCACAGTGGTAAAGTCAGGAGAATAAGCATCCATCAATGGGTCAATTAGTAATGTTAGAAAAGAAGCTCTGAAGTAGCTTGAGCAATAATACATTAGTTCTTGTGCACATGTGCAGTACTGGTACTTGGGAAGCATAAAATGAGGGAAAGAGCAAATAATTTGGGATATATTGGGTAGACAGACATCTCTCATGAGCATCTTTTCCCTCTAAACTCTTTAGATGATATCTGCAGTCACTTTTAGTGAAGGTGAGTTTGAAGCCAACCCTCAGTTCTCATCAACCATGGACAAAGCTTGGCCTATTGCTGCCAAATAGGTGGGCTTTTGAGGTCAAATGCCCACCCCTAAGACACTTCTCACACACTCACCAAAGAGAAGACTCCACTGGCACCCCCTGCAGCAGCGAGAGGCTTCCTTGGAACTCGGACTTTTCAGGGCCATGGCAGGGGAGCAAGGGACAGCCCTTGGCAGAGCTGCTGAGAGCCCATTAGCTCCCGGCGTGCTGCATACTGGCCTAGTTTCAAAGCCCGTGAAACAACATCAGCTCCTATTTCATGCGAATCCAGCTAGACAGCCCTAAATCTGCCTCAGTGGTGTTTTACAGTCACTGCTGAGAATTTCTCTTATATGGAAACTTCATCATTTTGTTACAAGGTTTTGAGTGACAGCTTTATTCCCAGGGTACACGTGACAGCACGCTCTATCAGTCAGTGTCATGATGCTGGAAGGCAAGTGAATGGTTGCCCAAGAGCAGTGTTGTACCCAGGAAATGCACTGCCCACCCCCAGACTTGCTGCAAGAGCGATGGAAGAAGTGAGGACATCAGTGAGAAGTGCAGCCTGCGTGTGTCAGCAGCTATGAAGAGGGGGAGATCAGTGACACAGTTCAGGTAAGAATATAGAATTATTGAACTGTAGAGTCATTTTGGTTGCAAAAGACTTTTAAGATCATTGAGGCCAACCATTCCCCCAGCACTGCCAGGTCACCACTAAACCATGGCCCTCAGCACCATATCTCCATGGCTTTGAAACCCCTGCAGGGATGGGGACTCCACCACTGCCCTGGGCAGCCTGGGCCAGGCCTTGACAACCCTTGTGGGGAAGAATTTAAACTTAAACTGAAAAAATTCAGCAGTCACTTTGTCTACACAGAGGCACAGATAGATAAGCATGGAGCTCCTTAGACTCTCCAGCACTAAAGCCATGGCAATTGCCCCATTGCTGATCAGAGTTATTTCCTAAACACTGTTTATTAATGTTTTAAGTCAGAACCCTCTGCACTCCAAGACCTTTTAGGTATTACAAATGACCTGAAATTTAATTGCTAATCCAGTAGACTGTAAGAATAAAACCAGGAGTTTAATTTCCAAGCTACCCCATTATTATTATTCATTGCCCAAAAGCATCATTAACATGGCATCAAGACTGACACATCAGTGCCTTGTACCCTCCCAGAATGTCAAATGCACTTGCATTTAAATGGCTGAAAACCATGAAATAAAGAGTTATGGTAAAATCAATGCGTGCTCTGGAAGCAAGCGGGGTCCACACTGTTGTAAACTGGCACAGCTCCAGTGACCATCACAGAGTTACTCCAGCTGAGGAGCTGATGTCTGGTTTTCCATTGCTGGGCATCTGTATGTGATGAAAAATACCTAAACCACTCTAGTCTCTAAATGCCTAGAAATGTTAAAATCAAGTGAATCAAGCTGTTGGTTAGATCATAGTGACAATTACATGGAGAGAGTAAAGTATACGGGGTGCTTTGGGATCAGGTCCTTGTCAGCAGCGGTGAAAACAAGCAAACAAAAATGTTGAGTGCTCCTATAAATAGCTTCAGAAGGAAGCACACAGTATCCGTGTCGAGGCATCAACCTTGAAAATAGTTATGAATTGTCAATATTGCCTCTAAAGATGCAAGACACACCAAAGATTTGAGTCAAGCCTCATAAGTCAACTAGAAAAAAACAAACAGGAATCTAATCTAGGTAGATGTGGGCAGTCCCTCTGCCAGTAAAATGTGTTCTATGTATCACTGCCAGCTGTAAAAGGAAAATTAAACAGGCATTTATTGTGGAGGGGTTCAAATAAGTGTATTTATTGGGTCCTTCTGGTGACACAGGCAAAAATTTTACAGTGATGTCTGCTTTGGTGAGTTACTTGTGTTGGGCTGTGAAGATCCAGGTCTATAAAGCAACCAAATAGTCTTCTCAGGAGCTCGATATGTTCGTCAAAGACCTGCTAATTCCCACATGCTCAAAAATGCCTTAGCATTATGTGGTATTTTAATTCATTTTCTTACTATAACTGGAAGCGGTTTGCTGCAGTGCAATGCTTGAGAAACATTTCCTAACAAAGCAAGGAGGAAATGCTTGGGAAGTTGTGTTTTCTGCCTTGTTTTGACTATGGGCATTCATTTTTCCCGCAAAGCTTCCTGCTATAGTTTCAAATCTGCTCTTTGAGTGGCGGGTTTTGGCCCTATCAGCATTTTCCTCTCTGTCTCTGCTGAGACCAGCACTTTGGAGCTGCGGGCCAGGTCTTGCCAGAGGCTGTGAGGATGGAAGGATGTCGGGGGGGAGTCCTGGGGACCCTGAGGAGATGAGTTCATGTGGTTCTTGCAGCTTGCTCTGTGACAAGCTAGACAACTCCTAGCTATCAATGCTGAAGAAATTATCCTTTCTTATTCTTCAGGCGTTTGTTTTGTTGTTTTTTTTTTCTTTTTTAATCTTATTTAAATCATTGTATTCTTTCATTTCCTTTTAGTGTGTCTTTAATCTTAATTTTAAACACCAGTTGTTTGGTTTTTTTTCTGTAATTCCTCACTTCATAGTCCTCCCAAGTCAGTAGCAGTCAAAATCTGATGTATTCCTGAAGGTCATATGGGCATTTGGGGACCAACAGTTTGTGATGTAAATGGAGGGCCCTGAGAGCAGCTTCTCTGCTCCAGCCCCTGCTGCAGTTGGCACTAATCAACAAACATCTAATCAGTGGGAACAGTAGCACATTCATGGGCAAGAGATATTATCTTGGCATATAAATAATGAAAACCTCTAAAGCACTCCCAGATGTTGGAAACAAGATTCCTTCTGGGCATGTGAAGAATTTGCTTAGGGGAAAACAGAGCAGCCACACAAAAATAGAGAGCTACTTTGGTCCAGTGAAGTTTTATTTATGAGAAGGTACTACTAAAAAAAGAAAAGCAATACCGGTATGGCTCGAATCAGCCCAAGCTGACCCCTCAGCTGCCCAGTATCCATAGAGCAGACAACTGGTTTTATCTGGGCTAGCCGAGCAATATTGCTGCTCAGTTGTCTTTCAGAGAAAAGATGCCCTGCTTTCCTACTATTGCCAAATATCCAGTTTACAATCAGGTTTTCAGTATGTCCTGGAATCTCATCTTCCCTGAGAAAAATGAGCTTTTTGATCTCTTATAATGACAACTTATTCCGTGAGATAAGGCAAAAAAAAAAAAACAAACCCAAAACCAGAAGAAAGAAGGAACAATTAACAATTAATTATTTCTCATGAAAAAATGCTTTAATTCACAGTCCAAGCAAGTAAGATTTTTTAGCTCAAACTAAAAGCAAAATTTACAGAGTTATGGCAAGTTTTCTTAGCCTTTTGGCAATCGAGATACAATTTGTTCACACAGCTTAGTCTTGCTTAAACTCTTTATTCTTGCTGAGGACATAGTCTTGCTGATCTGTTACAGTTACTCACCGGAGTATATTACTCCTGGGAGTATGGACTGACAGTTTATGAGCAGACTGACAACAAGTGACCTTCACTAACACAATCCTCATGATACAAGCCAAGTAGTTTTAACAGAGCTTATTTCCTCTGAAAATGGAGAAAATGTTATTGATGCAAACCCACCTCGAGGTAGCAATGAGAAAAAAACCCTATTGTTTAACCTTGTTGTAAAACATAAAAAAAAAAAAACACCGCAGATGTCTTTCCTGAGTAGCACTTGCCTCAAAGACCAAGGCAATTATCATTATTTCACCAATATCTGCTCAATATTATCTGCCAGGATGGGGACAATCCTCAAATGATGAGATTTTAAAAGCTTTAAAAGCCTCTTCTCTCAGAAAGCACCAAAACCTTCAGGAATATAGTGTCTGGGATTTGTTCAAGCACAACTTTTCTTTCTCTAAACCAGCATGTTGCTAGATGGCATGGAGTAGATGAATTTGTTGATTTCTGACAGTCTTTTTCCATACAGGAGGACAAGGAGACAATAAATAAATAGCAGTTACCTTTTTTTTCTCCCAGAGTCATAGAGGAAAGGTTCACCTGCCAGGTGAAATAGGAGAATTGTGATAGAAAACCAATGAAGTTGGGCTTGAATTGGCAAAGGGCAATGCCTGACAGGAGGGCGATTAGATCCCTGGTGGATACCAGATCTCTAGGCACTGTTACCATAAATGAGCATATTTCTAGTGCCATGTTTGGAGTCTTAGCAGTTTTGGGAGGTTATTGCACTTCCAGTAGTTGAGGTGTTAAAAGGTGCACCCTCAAAGAGGGACTGTGACCAGCCCTGTGGGGATGTATACATATAATTCATGTCTTCTGGAAACTTCAGTGACTCCACTAAGGAAAAACTTACGGTTTTGAAAGACTTTGTTGGATGAAGGCTTGATTTGTAATGTCAACTCCATTTTGTCACCTCTTAACATCAACCTCTCATACATTTTACAGTAACTAAGGAGTCATTAGGTGCTACTAAATCCTTGCTTTCTCCCAAGCAGCAGATACTACTGTAACAAAAATAATATGTCTGTCAAATATAAATAAATCCCAAGCATTCTTCTGAAAATTCAAGCCATTGTGAACAGATGGTTATAGCACAAGGCTTATTCCTGTGGTAACCTCTGACAGCACCTTCCTGCAGGGCTTCGGTCAAGTTCCTTAAAACTTTCTGTCCTTGTTTTTTGACTTTCATAGTCAGAATACTTGTCTCATAGCAGAGGTATGTGCTCCAAACAGGACTTGGAAAGCGCCACGAGGCTCTCTAAAGGAACATAATTGTAAATTAATGAGTGTATTGTCAGCACCTCCTCTAAAATTCTCTGGATCTTAGTCAAGCTTTATATACCCCATGGCAGGAGCCTCGGTGGACACTGCCCCATAGAAGCAACAACTGTCATCAGTCCACTGTGCCAATTACCTAGCATGCAGAAGAATAAACACAGGGAAATGGTGTATTGCTTGGGAATGTGTCACAAGCTTGTTTCCTTTGCTGGAATAATCTGTAGGTGGCAAGAGGACCTTGAAAATGGTTCAAAGACACTCAGGCACAAGACTTGGTATTGTGGTTTGTGTTTTTCCCAGCCTGAACTCTCATGACCTAAAGTGCAGAGGGCAACCTCTGACAGCAGCGTGTGGGGTGCCTGGCTGTGAGGTTATGCACAGCAGATATGACAGGGTTAGATGTTGCCTCTATCTTGTGCTTCAGCCTCCATCAGCACATCTCAGGCTCTGCTCTGGCATCTGGGTGCAGAGCCAAGCCATGGTCTTGCTGTGTATCAGTCTGAGCTTTGGGGTTTGCTTTGAAGAAATGTAGGTGTGGCCTGGGCAGGAGATGCACTGCCTTGCCAAAGGGCTGTCATCCTGGGAGCGGGACCCCCGGGCCAGCCTGGCAAGCTGAGGAGATATTCCTCAGTTCCTTGTCTAATGCTGAAACAATGGCACTTCTTTACCACAAAGAAAAAAAAAAGAAACAAAACAAAATAAAACCTCCCAACAGATTGATTTAGCTCTATCAGCCAGTAATTTATTCACTAGCAAAACTGCTCTAAGCCATATTTCAAATGAACTTTTGGCTTTAATAGGAGAATGTCATTGTCCAGCTACACTAGAAGTCCTTTTCCCAAACCTGAGATGCACAGACATTTTGTGCAGCTGGGGACATGTTACGGATCTGAGTTGAGAGGACACCAGAACTGTGGTTCTGCATGTCGTTTTGACATAAAAATCAGTTATTTGGGAGGAATTTTTCCTGAAGAGTCTGTTTGGTCTATCTCTGCCCCCCACCCAGCACACTGTGTTTGGAAGGAGAAGATACGGGTGAAGCCATTTCAGGAAAAAGCCTTGACTTTTCTATACTTCCATTTCTTTTATATTGCTGGATAATTTAATGTGATGCATGGAAAAAAAATACAGTGTTTTATCAGCTCTGTGTTCAAGCAGGTGGTGCTGTGTTTTGTATAAAGGACAGTGCTTAATTTAAGATTTCTACCATAGCAGCAATTCTAAATGACAGCATTTGTATTAAAAGGGCTGCTCTTCCCAGCAGCGCTGTTATAAAAATCCTGAAACAGTAGTGATATTATTATAGATCTGCTCCAGCAACAAAAGTTCCACTGTAAGAAAATCTCTGATTTAGAAGAATCCTCACTGCTTCTCGTCAGTGATAAATGTGCCCTCAGTTTCCATACCGGTGCGATTTAATCCTCACGGCTCAGAGGGCTCGCAGGCAGGCAGAGGTGTGCAAGAAAAGCGTGACGTGTTGTAAGAGCTTCAGCAGGGGCAAAGGTGGCAAAATGGGGTTGGGAGCAACATTCAGGGTGATGAGGCAGAGCTGGGAGCTCAGCTGAGCTTTCCAAAAGCCCTTGGTGTGGGCATATGTTGAAGTGGGGCTAAGGGTAGGAGGGACACCCTCTGCTTCCCCCTGGGCAGGTCCCCTTTGCTGGGGGCAAGAGTTTAATTCGGTGCTTAAGTGAATCAGGAGGAGCACAAACATGCAATTAGCCTGTGCCCAAACCGACAGCTTTCCCATGGCCAGTGATTCAGCAGTGAGGAGTGGCATGGCTTCACCCCTTCTATCCTGTCCACCCCCCACCCCACCGGTGTCAGGGTCAAGGATGGGGCTGACATCGGCCTCTCTCTGGTGTTATGGCTTCAGATGTCCTCTACCCACACACTGTGTGGGTTTGGGTTTCAGGAAGCCATCAATTTCTCATCCCTATTGAGAAATGACTGACCTTGGTCTCATTACACCAATATTAACATTTTCAGTGCAATCAGAAGCCGCAGCCTGGAAGAGTCGTTTCCACTTCCCTGGTTTTTGTGGTAGGACTTAGAGTGGGTCATACCAACATGACTGTAGGAGTCCAAGCACATGTTCTGGGCAAGGGGCTGGGAAAGGCATTTTGTGCCAGAGTTCCTTCATCCTTTCTCCTCGTACTGCATCTAAGTGATTTTTTAATTACACTGATGTTTTTGTCTTCCGACGTCGTCTCACAGGTCACCTCACTCTCCAATTACTGCTTCTGTAAGGAAGTGCTTCTTGACACTGCCCTCAATTTGTTTTTACTTTATTTCCGTTTGTGCTTATCTGCAATGGAATGAAAGTATAAACTGTGTCTGAAATTAGCCATTAGGATTTTTACATACTTCAATTAGTGTTCTTTTACGAAAACCTATTTCTATCTCTTTTGGGTGTCTTTTTTTTTTTTTTTTTTTTTTTTTTTTTAATTCTGGTCCATATATAACCAGTTCTTTTTGCCCTCATAATCTTCATGTTTTAATTTTCTAACTAACCTTCCCAAATCTTTTCTGAATCTTCTGGTGCCATAGTGATCTCCTTATAATATGGTAACAGGGAATTAATGAGTAATTTATTTTATCTTCCTCTGACAATATTTTGAGCACCAGGCTTTACAGGAAACAGTCTTTCTTTTGAATTAAGTGCTGCTGTGGCCTCCCTGAGATCTGCTGTGGTTAAGAGCTAAGTTTAGCTACACTCTGTGGAGTGGGGAGGAGAAAATTTGAACACTGGCTATGTGACCAGACTCAGAAGCTCAGGACACCAGAAGTCACTCTGCTCTTCTCTGTTACCTCACTCGGTGTTTGCTCAGCACTCGAGGGGGACTTCATGGGGGAAAACATAAAAATAAATTTAGCAGAGCTTATCCCGGTGGGTTTTTCATACCTGTCCTATCCTGGAAAGTTTATGTCCTGTATTCCCATGTGACTCCAAAGCTCACATGGGAAGGCAGCTCTGAAGGAGGTGAGGGTCCGGGGAGGTTGCAGAAGCGGTTGCCATCCATAGGTTTGTTTGGAAGGAAGTTGATGAGAGGATGTGGAGGAAGAAGGGTTCTTCATCCCATCTCAGGCCACCTGGGGTTATTCTCAGAAGGACAGTCCCTCATTTGATTCATCAAATGTCATCCCAAGGAGTTCTCTTACCCTCTTGCTGACTCCTGTGGTGTGCAGCAGGTTAGACTTGCTTCAGCACAGGGACAAGGAGCGGGAGTTGACCAACCATAATTACAAGTGAGTGTCAGCTCGCATCAATGCTCCACATTATTAGTTTAAATGAAAATACTTTCCACGGACAGTGAGCCTTGGTCGCATAGCACAAGCTATTGCATGCAGTTAGCTCGCAGAAAAACCTGTGGCGTGCCAAAGGAAATATCAGGCAGGAAAACACCAGCGTCTGTGTCTTCCCTTGATAGGAAGAGGTACGTCCTGTGAGCTGGGATGGCTTTCTGCTGACCCAGAAATCAAGTGTACGACTCGGGGAAACTCCGATGTCTCTGGTTTCCAGACTGGCCTGAATGTACACCATGGCTGTATGCAGCCCAGGCTTTACCCCTTGGAACTTGGCTTCTTGCTGAAATACTGAAATCACAGCCTTCTTATTACAAACTGCTCGGGTCTTTCCCAGTTCAACATTCAACTTCATTTGCAGCCAGCATGGCTTCTTCAAGGCCAGGTTATCCATCTTAGTGTCATTTCTGATGCACATTTGTCTAAGCTGCTCACAAGCCCCTTCCGTGCTGTGGACTGCACCACCTGCCCAGCCAATATCCTCCAGCATTTCCGGCAGCTGTGCTAGTACAAAATGCTTTCTAAAATCTATCCTAAACTGTCCTCACTGCAATTTAAACCCATTTATTCTTGATCTACCTGCCAAGGCAGTGGAGTACAATGGATTTTTCCATCTTTTCCTCGAAAGTCATGTTTTCAAGTCCTTTGATTATTGACTATCCTTTTTCTCCCTTTTTTTTCACATCTTTCTTGAAGCCCGGTGCTCAAACCTGGACATGGCATTCCTTTAGGACTGAGGGGAAACAAACCTTCCATTTATTTTGTTTGATCTCATTTACTGCCTATGTTTTTGATTTCAAGAAATTCACAATTTTTTGAAACCTTTGACTGGATAATGAGGCCATGGACTCCCCATTCAGCTAATGGTCACCTCTAAGACCCTCTCTAGATGAAGGGTACTGGTGGAGAGAGTCCCCAGTGGGAAGAGGAAAACAGCATTTCCAGCTCTACGCCAGGCTCTTAGGTGCACAGCTGCACGACTATGTATTGTATCCTTCCTAAACATCCTGATGTTAGAAGGAGATATTTCTCCTCCAGTTCAAGGACTATTACTGCCAATTTCTGTGCTTCTGTGTGAGGATGTATCTAACCCAGCATGTTTCCAGGAAGCTTCCCAACATGAATATCAAATGGGCCTCCTGTCCAGTCTTATTGTACAGATGATAAGATCGGTGTTAAGCTACCTAGATGAACTACATTGCAGGTGACACGAGTCAAATACCTTGCTCTTTATATATCATGAAGGGTATCACTGAGGATCTTCTCCCCAGCAAGGCCATTAAGTCCATCATGCATTCCACAAAAGCCAAAACCAAACAGTGAAGACAAGAGTTGCCAATAATTTCCATGGTGAGTACAAACAAGACATATCCAGGATTTATGTCCTTTTGCTCTGTTTTATGTGCCAGTGCAAACTAAGGACACAGCCTACAGCAGAGACTGAGGGCATTAGAACAGCTGCTTTAGAGCAGAGGATGGTGTATGGGAACTCGAGTCCTGCAGATAAAATGAGCGTGCTACCAGACTGTCAGATTATCCCCACAACTGGTTAGAGCAAGGTGACCTGGGCAGGTCACTATGATCAATATAAAAAATTTGCGGCAAAGCTGTGTATGTAGAGCAGCTCCCACATAAACCAAATCACTCCCGTGGTGCCCGTGTAACTCATCTGCCCTTCATTCTAAATTGCCACATTGAAGAACAAAATGCAGCAGCATTTCTATGGGTAATGGAAGTTTTTCTGCTCCTTCCTTGCAAATACAACAACAGGCCACCATTTTTTGCTGAGCGAGCTGTTTTCCTTGCATAGCCAAGTCTCTGTGTTTTCATTGGCAGGACTGTCTTGGAGATTTGAGGAGCCACAAGGAGCAAATCAGGCTTTAGGTTCTGTAACACAAGCATTAAATAGCTCCGTGCTGAAATACGCTGTGGGTCCTATTAGATGTCTTTGCCATACCCAGAAAAAGTAAACACAGCTCTTGGCTGCTCACCTCAGCCCCTGAGCAAGCCCACGCAGCCTGGGCTTATTCGTGGGGGGCAGCCCTGGAGCACCAGCCAAGCCAGGAATAATTCAGGGTCTCACACAGCTTTGGCAGGGCAGTAGATGGGGCAGCGCTGCTCTGTGCCCTCCCAACAAGAGCAGCAGCAGCTTGTAGCCTCCTTTCCTGGGCAGACAGAAGGCTCTGGACTTGGCTGGAATGGTGCAACCCCCCGTGCTGGTGCAGAAGGCGGGACCACAGCTCCTGGGATTGAACTGGGGATGCAGGAAGCTTGCAGGGAGATAACAGACGCACCTGCAAAATGAAATGTCTGATGTGCCGCAAATGTGTCCTTGCTATCACTTCCCTGCTTTCCTGCAGGCACCCCACGTGGTCTGATGGATTTGCTTCTTGGCCTATTTCAGAGCCAGCTCAGATGAGGATTATAAAAATTTCCAGAAATGTCCCATTTCAGAGACAGTTTTTCATGGGCTTGAACTTACTGCAGCTGAAACCACAGCTGCCTATAATTGCAGATGTGAACTCAACCATGTGCTGAGGACCCTCGGGTTCCTGTGTTCCTGAAAGAGACCTGTTTGCCAGAGTTCTGAAGGGCCGTGCTGCAACTTGGTGATCCAAAGACTTCAGGCACCCTCAAAAACTCCTTGTGGATGTTTTAGCTGCAGTGTTGCTTTTCCCGAGGAGGCATCTACAAGGAGCAGGGTTTTTCTCTAGACCCTCCACTCCCCATCCAGGCACTGCCTTATTTTCTGGAACACTTAATTTTAGAATGAAACCCTCAACAAATGTTTTAGGAGCATTGTCATAGTTCTTATCACCTTCCTCAGTAGAAGGAAATAACTTGTAAACATTTCCAGCTTCACTCCCCTTTGCTTAGATGAACCAAGTGACCAGCACACGTCACTGCTCTCAGTGATAAGCTTCACCGCAGTTCAGGGCAGAGTAAAACACCTCTTCCAGGAGAGAGTTATCAGCCTGAAAGCCTGTTGGTGTGTGATAGAGTTTCTTTGTCTCACTGTAATGCTGGCTCAACATGAGTCACTTTCTTGCACTGAGTCACCTACAAGCAATGAAGAGTCCTACCAAAAAATATCTCCTGCTTAACACTGGAAGCTATGCTATTGACTCTTGGGATTTTGTCCCCAGCCCTACATGTCTCAGATTTTTTTGAAAGGGACAGTTATCCCAGTTTCTTTTCTTTGGAGCTTGTCACTTTTCACTAGTCCAAAGAGGCAATCAGATTCCATTGCTTCTGAGCAGTCAGAAGAGACCTTCTGCTGGAGGGTGCCTGCAGCAGGGAAGGTAGGCATCTCCCTCCTTGATTTTCTGTGGGTACCTGCTTGCAGGCCTGCTGGACACTGTGTCCCTTGCTGCACTATCATCATTGCAGAGGTCTGCTTCACTCGAGCTGCCACTTCCCTCTTTCCTATACTTTTGTTCTACAAATCCAGACTTTGGAGACCAACTGTGTCTTAAAAAGTGTGGGTTAGCACTGTCCACAGCAGAGCATTTTCTGCCCTGCACAAGAAAACCTTACATGGAAATAGAAATAGGAACAAAATTCTATTGCCCTGGGTTATCATACAGTGCCCTTCTGCTGGTCTTGATGTCCAGAAGTTCCCCATCCCCTTATCCACCATCACCAGACTAGAAGAACCTTCAGCATATGTTCAGGACTTCATTGGATGTTTTCCCTCTCATGTCATCACCATATTTACATGCTTATCTCTGCACATCCCATGGGCATCACCTCACTGAGCCCTTGGGAATAGCCAGCAGTTTCTGGACAGCTGTAAGGGAAGCGGGACACATGTGAATCTTGCTGAAGTTGGTGACTATATTCCTGGTCAGCATCTAGTGTCATTCATCACCCTTTTCCTCATGTTTCAAAAAAAGACAATTGAACAGGGTCAGGTATTCCTCATGACTCTTCGGTTTCCTGAACACAGGTGCCCATATCTCCTTCCAGAAGACCCAGTTCCTCAAGTGGGGAGATCTCCCCATGCATTCAGTATCACAGCCTCACTCTTACAAGACCTCTGTGAATAACTCACCCTCTCCCCATCCTCACCTGAGACTCTCAGTGGGAACTGTGGGTGCCCAGCCCAGGCAGGGCCAGCCCTATCCCACAGATCCCATGACAAAGCCCATGGTTTCCACCATGTCCAAATGACAGCCACAGCCTGCAACAGTCCGGAGACCAGCATCAACCTGGTGAAGATGGCGTACGAAGATTATCTCCCATCTGGCACAGATGCACGTGTGGGAGATTAAACATGTAAAAGCCAACAGCAGCAACAACAACAAACATTTCCCTAATAGCTCTCTTTCTTTTTTTCTCTCTTTTTTTTTTTTTTTTTTTGAAGAAGAATGCATTTTGAAGAAAAATGCATTGACCATCTAATTTGGATTCATAAAGGAAACCTATTAATGAAAAGCTTCAAAGAACTGTCTCAGAACTTTTAATCAGTAGTTGCATTTTAGCATGGATTAAAAAAAAGCAGAGGGGGCTGGGTGGTGGGCTTTGT
This sequence comes from Ceryle rudis, assembly GCA_033439905.1. Classification (NCBI taxonomy): domain Eukaryota; kingdom Metazoa; phylum Chordata; class Aves; order Coraciiformes; family Cerylidae; genus Ceryle; species Ceryle rudis. Next base: position 36,682 of record JAAGNO010028551.1, on the reverse strand, counting down.
TGTTGTTGTTGTTTTTTGTAGTTTTTGTTTAAAGCAGCAGACTATTTGAAAGCTGGCTGGGTGAGGGAGCCCAGCGGGGAGCCTCTTCTCACCCACCTGGAGAAGAGGCCCCCTGAATGCTTGTTTTCATTAGCATGGGCCTCTCTGGCTCTTCAAAACCCTTTCCACCCGTTGCCAAGGCAACCTGGAGCCGTATTGCGGCACACGGGTGTTACGCATCAACTGGTGTGTTGCACTTAACTGAAATAAATAAGCAAATAAACATGGAAAATGGCCACGGGCCAAATAAGGGCACTGTCTTTTATCATGGACATCTAACATTTATAGGGATTTCAAACACTCTAACCAGGCGCATCAGCAAAGAGATGGTTGATCAAAAAAGGAAAATGCATGTGCACACACAGCCTGTTCTTTTTATTTTAATGGGTCTTCTTGCTTGAATAAAGCAAAAGGAATTGGTTCTAGAATATGCAATCCCACTTGCAAGTCTTGAGGTACATTTTCATGCCATTTGATGGCTTTCAGCTGGGCCTGGCTTCTCTGCCAAGCTTGGATCCTGCTTCAGCATCAGCAGCCACATCAACATCAGCATCAGGATCTATGTCTTCCCACCAGGCCTGGACACCACCCAGCCTACAGGTGGAGCTGCTAAGTGGTGAAAAAACAACCTCCAGAGCAGGTACTGTAAATCAGGTTTTCAGGATCCAGCTGCTCCCGGACTCTCACCGAAGTTATTATTTGTACTGCAGTGATGCACGCCACACTTGTAGGGGGAAGAGGAAAGGCCTGAGGATTTGGTTTCCAGGCAGCGTGAGCAACCAACCTTGTGGAGAAGGAGGATGTGTGGGTAGATACCACAGACTATATTTGAGAATCAGCACCTGCAGCCATGCTGTGAGGGCAGTGGTCTCTACTGCCTGCATGAAGTCCCTGGCATTGAGGGGTAAGAAGCTGTAATGCCTCTTATCAGGGAACAGCTGAGGGAAAACTTTGTGTCCCTGAGAATATTTGCAATAAGTCCAGCTCAGTATGGCTGCAAAAATAGTTTTAGTTGCAGGAAGGGAGGTGCTGGCTGTGACTGCTGGCAAGGGAAGAGGGAAGGGAGTGGGGTAGGAAGCTCTGCAAGGAGCAGTATCCATGGCTTGGAACCATGCTGTGCCATGCAGGGCTAGGGAAGTGATTGTACCTCTGTGCTCACCACTGGTGAGGCCATACCTTGGATAGTGGGTTCAGTTTTGGGCCCCTCACTCCAGGAAGAACATTGAGAGTCTGGAGCATGTCCAGAGAAGGGCAGTGAAGCTGGGGAATGGTCTAGAGCACAGGTCTTGTGAGGAGCGGCTGAGGGACCCGGGGTTCTTCAGCCTGGAGAAAAGTAGGCTCAGGGGAGACTTTCTTGCTTACAAAAACTCCCTGAAAGGAGGTTGGAGCCAGGTGGGGTTGACATTTTCTCCCAAGGAACAAGTGAAAGGATGAGAGGAAACAGCCTCAAGTTGTGCCAGGAGAGGTTTAGGTTGGACACGAGGAACAATTTCTTCCCCACAAGGGCTGTCAAGGCCTGGCCCAGGCTGCCCAGGGCAGTGGTGGAGTCCCCATCCCTGCAGGGGTGTCAAAGCCATGGAGATGCGGTGCTGAGGGACATGGTTCAGTGGTGACCTGGCAGTGCTGGGTTAATGGTTGGACTCGATGATCTTAAAGATCTCTTCCAACCAAAACAATTCAATGATTCTGTGCCGTACTGTGCCTTGCTCTGCTATGCTGAGCTCTGGATGGCTCACATTTATATTCCTATACACAAATATGCGCCTTTAAAATGTACACATACCTATCAGATGTGCCAAACATGCCTGGTATTTGTTAAGGGCTAAGTCTTCAGATGATGCATTTGATTCTAGTTCATATTTTCATTTCATTTTACTTCTTGTGTGAGCTGTAACCTGTTTATTTGGGACTTTCAAATCTGTAGCTATATATAACTATGATTGCTGAAATGAGTGTAAACATCATTAAAAAATGTATCTCCTTGTGCAAGCTCTGTAACTGTCACAGTCATAAATACACAAATGGAGATGATGATCTCCAATCATGCAGGCACCACAAAAAATTAGTTATTTCTACAGCTGGGAGAAACTGGCTTGCCCAAAACTACCTGAAGCCGATCCAGTCAAATGCATCTCATGGAAGCCAAAGAGTGGGAGATCGTTTTGTTCTGAGGATTCCAAATTTTTTACAAAAGTACATTTAAAACTTAGGAGTTCAGAAACAGAAGGAACAGAAAGAAAGTGCAGACTCTTTGGGGGCCATGCTGGGTTTGGGTTTGGTACTTGTGTTTTGCCTAGGTCAGCTGTGTTAGTTCGGAAGTACATTAGGAAGCACAGGGAAAAACTTGTGTGTGACACATATGATGAGACCTTCTTGGTAGGTCCCCATGCAACAAGGAGAGCCTGAGTCATGGGACGCTTGCTTGCAGTCATACAACAGAGCAGAGAATTAAAACCAAAAGACTAAACCTTCTCAGCCACTGTAATAAACATGATTGTCCAGATCTTCGAATGGTGAGAACTGGCATGAAACCTATCACCTACACCAGAGCTCTGCTGATCTGCATCAGCTGAGGACATGGTGCAGTGACATGGCATATGCAGTAGAGTACACCTTGTCCTCCTCTCCTCCCCGGCTAACATCTATCAGGTTCACTAAGGCCATAATGATACATATTAGAGGGTGTCCAGCATGATCTATGGAGCAGTTTAAATTGCATCAGACTTAGAGTGGCCTCTCATATTGCCCTGAGAGGGGAAGCTCAGTAATTCTGAGCTACTATTGCTCTGAAAAATTGCACCTGTAAATCTCCTTCTCATCCAGCTTGTTGCATTTCCAAGGATGATGGTGCTGTGGCTGTACCGAATGTGCACCCTACAAAGCATGTGCTTCAAAGAAGCAGACTTTGTATTTTCTGCATGGTAGAGAAGCTTTTCAGTTCACCTTTGTAGAGCAAGCTCTGTTTCACCAGTCTGTTTTTCTGGTATTACATCTGTTAGGAAGAAAAAAAGGCATATGGGTCTGCTCTGAGGAGAAGTCAGCTCCACTGGGTAAGATCAGGTCCTTGAGCCTGATAGCACCAATTCTTTCCCACATGAGATGAAACCCAGCCCAGCAGCATGGAAGAGCAGAAGTGCTGTGCACCAGGAAAGGGGAAGAGGAGGAAACCATATGTCAGATGTCTGTAAAAGTATCAAATTAAGCTGATAAATAATCTTTGCTCAGCTAGGGCTGTGCTGGTGGTCTTAATTAGCCTCCCTTAGTGATTAGGCAGAGAAGTGAGGAATTGCAGAACTTGGCAGTTTTCTTGACGATTGTTCTCTGGTCATGTTAGTGGTAGGATGAGGGCTAAGGGCTTCAAAGTGGTAGAGGGTAGATTAGAAGTTAGGAAGAAGTTCGTCATTATGAGGGTGGTGAGACACTGGAACAGGTTGCCCAGGGAAGTTGTCGATGCTCCATTGCTGTGCAAGTTCAAGATCAGGTTAGATAGGGCTCTGAGCGGCCTGGTCTGGTGGGAGATGTCCCTGCCTGTGACAGGAGGGTTGAAACTAGGTGATCTTTAAGGTCCCTGCCAACCCAAACCATTCTATGATTCTGTGTGTTCCAGGCGTTTTATGGGGGTTAGGATGAGTATTCCCCATTTCATATGGCTGAAGTAGTGTTCGCATGGAACAGATGGAAGATGGGGGAAGAGATGGATTAACTGGAATTAGAAGGGGGGAAAATGCCAGCAAAATCCCAAACCTAATCCACAGCTTCTGTGGCTCTGGAGGGCATCCTGGTGTCCAGGTGGTAAAACATAGCTTCCTATGGTTTCAACAAGCTGTGGTTGCAGTCCTGCTGCCCTCTCCCACCTGATATCACCCTGTGCCAGTGACCCCACCAAAACCAATTGCGCAGTTTAAGGGTTAGGATGGTCCTATCAGCAAGGCACTTAAATATGCAATCAAAAATCTGAACAATGCCTTTGAATTCAATGGCTGCACTCGTGGAGTTAAAAATGAGCCTGTTGTTAAGTACCTTTGTCAGATCAAGGTCTAATTATTTACTCTATGTGAGTAGTTCCAGAGGAATTCAGGTCTTTGCTCTTTGGGTTAGTCAACTTAAGCAAAACAGCCTACGCTTCTGATTTGTGTAGTAGCAAAATGAGCATACTTTGAAGAGTGAGTGGTCTTAAAATCTACTTTTGAAATGAAACTGATGTCAAATCTATTAGACTTAGGAAAAAAAAAAAAAAGAGATTAATTCCTAAAATATAAAAAAATCTTCCACATCTTCCACAGACAAAGGCATTTTGCCAGAGATCTTATGGATGCTATAAAGTGATGTCTTAAGACAAGGCTTGTCTTTTGGGGACTAGTATTTGTGATGTATTTTTGAAAGTAAGTTGACACTTTTAAAAGGGTGTGAGATGGACTTTTGATAAGGGGGGAAAAGTGTAAATGAATAAAAACAGAGCTGGCAGATTTTTAAGGACACCCTTCATAGATTGCAAGAGAACTCGATCCCCAGGTGTAAGAAATCAAGCAAGGAAGGGAAAAGACCAGTGTGGCTGAGCCATGACCTACTGGTCAGACTAAAAAGCAAGGAGCTTCACAGGCAGTGGAAGCAGGGACAGGTGCCCTGGGAAGAGTATAGGGATGGTGCCCGATTGTGTAGGGATGAAGTCAGGAGGGCCAAGGCAATATTGGAGCTGAACTTGGCAAGGGATGTAAAGAATAATAAGAAGGGATTCTATAGGTATGTCAATGAAAAAAGGAAGGTTAAAGAGTAAAAGAAGAGTAAAAATGGTGGGCCAGTAACAGCGGATGAGGAGAAGGCTGAGGTTCTCAATAAATTCAGCTGAGGTTCTCAATAAATTCTTTTCCTCAGTCTTCACTGACAACCTCTGTCCCAACACCTCCCAAGTTAAGCCGCAGGGTGTGGACCAGGGTGGTGATGTCCCTCCCACTGTATGGGAACATCTGGTTTGTGAGCATCGGAGGAACCTGGCCATACATAAGTCCATGGGACCTGATGAGATTCATCACAGAGTCCTGAGAGAACTGGCTGATGTAGTCGCTAAGCCACTTGCCATCATATTTGAAAAGTCTTGGCAGTGAGGTGAAGTCCCTGGGGACTGGAAGAAGGGACATGTTACACCCATTTTTAAAAACGGTAGAAAGGAGGACCCTGAAAACTATCGCCCTGTCAGCCTCACCTCTGTGCCTGGGAAAATCATGGAGCAGATTCTCCTAGAGGTTCTAACAAGGCAAATAGAGGACAGTGGGGTGATGAAAGACAGCCAACATGGCTTCATCAAAGGCAAATCCTGCCTGACGAATCTAGTGGCTTTCTATGACAAGGTGACTACCTCAGTGGACAAGGGACGACCTATAGATGTGATCTATCTGGGCTTCTGCAAGGCCTTTGACACGGTCCCCCACAACATCCTACTCGCCAACTTGGAGAGATAAGGATTTGATGGGTGGACTGTTCAGTGGATAAGAAATTAGCTGGATGGCTGCTTCCAGAGGGTAGTGGTCAATGGCTCAATGTCCAGATGGAGGCCAGTGACAAGTCGTGTCCCTCAGGGGTCTGTACTGGGACCTGTACTGTTTAACATTTTTATCAATGACATAGACAGCGGGATCGAGTGCACCATCAGCAAGTTTGCAGATGACACTAAGCTGAGTGGTGCTGTCGACAGGCTGGAGGGACGGGATGTCATCCAGAGGGACCTGGATAAGCTGCAGAGGTGGGCCCAGGTGAACCTCATGAGGTTCAACAAGGCAAAGTGCAGGGTCCTGCACCTGGGTCAGAACAACCCTCACTATCAATACAGGCTGGGAGACGAGGTGCTGGAGAGCAGCTCTGTGGAAAAGGACTTGGGGGTGT
>JAAGNO010028551.1:4694-15526 GCA_033439905.1 Ceryle rudis | reverse complement strand
CTCTCCTCTCCTCTCCTCTCCTCTCCTCTCCTCTCCTCTCCTCTCCTCTCCTCTCCTCTCCTCTCCTCTCCTCTCCGATCTCTGGCACACTTCCCATGCTGGGAGCCTCTCTCTGTAGGAGTGGAAGTTTTGCACATGCAGTGCAGAGTCTGTAGTGGAAAAAGACAGGAGGATTCACCTGAAGAGGAGCATCGCAGGTTTCTGGTGGATGGGCTTTAGCAGATTGTGCTGCAGGGGGAGGGAGATGACCCCACCCCTCTGCAAGGACGTATCAACCCCACAACAGCATCTGCACATCAGCTCCTGCACCTGTGTTACAGCTGCCCAGGGTGAATTGCAAGTGCAGGCTCCCGAGGAGGGTGAGTTTGTGCTAAGACACCAAGCTGAGAGTGAGAGCGATGGTGGGACTGGTGCCAGTGGTTTTGGGGCAGTGATGCTGGCGGGAGGGCAGGCAGAAGCTGCAGGGCTGCAGACACTGCTGTCCAAACTGTCGTGCACTCCTCCTTTGAAGAGCAAATTCCTCTGAGTTTGGCTCTTACAGAAGGTTTCTAGTCAGACAGGGCTGCCTATGTTTGCCAGGACATTGCCCACTCTCAGTTTATCGGAGACGGACAAACGCAGAAGGAGGGGCTGGTGCACAAGGCCTGTGATATGTAAACCAGGTACTCTCTGCCCAGTCTCATCAGTGGTGCATGCTGCAGCCCTTCTCTGTTCCCATTAAACTGCTTTCTAAGTGATGTGCCCTCTCAAGCGTTTGCAGGTGCCCTACATGTGGGCTTTGTACCACATTGGCTTGAAACCTACTTAGCTGTAATGGGCTGGGCATCAAAGGGCATCCCAGGAGTACTGGCACTGGTTAGACTCCAAGAAAATCCCAGTGCCAGATCAACTGGGTTGGTGCAAAAACCAGTGTGAGCATTCAGGTGAAGGACATATTCCCATCTTTTTGGTAAGTATTTTCATTTTCTTCTTTATTCCTTTTTACCTGCTGGAGGAATAGGTTGTCCCAGCAAACCTTGGCCCCACTGGGAGGATGGCAGACATGGCTATGCCCTGGAGAGGACTTCAGTGCCCGCTGCCACCCCTTGCTGTGCAGCCAGTTGCCCAGGAGGGCATCCACCCTGCCACTGAGTGGGGGTATTGGCCCTGTTTTAGGGACCTCTTTTACAGCATTTCCTGTCAGGCAGTGCTAATGGTGGCACTGCAGCCAGCTCTTGGGAGGGAGATAGAGGGGTGGCTGTCAGAGGCATGGTGGGATGTTCAGTAAGTCAGAGCTCAGGGGAAAAATCAGAGCAACTTATTTGAGATGGCGAGGTTTGGGTTCAGTTTATATGCCAGAGAAGGGATGAGAAGAATAGTTTGAAGTAGCTAAGATTTTAAAAAAATAAAAAGTGAGGCAAGAACCCTCATGTTTAAAGCTGCTCAAGTGGTCCTGGAGGGATGAAAACTAAGGAAAGGGGAGTAAGCACTCCTCTCATGCCCACTGTGAAGTCGATCCTTGTTCTGAGCTGTCATTTATGTATCCATAATAAATATTGACTCCTGCCCTACTGCAGGACTTACACAAGTGCTCCAGACCACATCTGTTGGCAGCTGTTATGGTCTGTGTCTTTGACTCTCTGTACTAGGCTCGTTATAAATGATGAACCAATAAATACTCTTGGAAAAGTTTTTATGATGTTTTAGTTGACTTTTGGGAACTTCAAAGAATCTCACAGAGCTGCCTTCAATCTATATGCGCTGCTCTTCATTGATTAGGGGAGCGCATTGATCTCTAGCAAGATCAAAGGTAGAAGACAACCAGTGGAGAGGTTAAATATGGAGAAGACCTGCTAGACCCAGTTGCCAGTTCTCTGCTATAGTTGGAGATGCTTTTTCCGTATAGCAGTCAACAAAATATCCTTTACACTTTCATATGATTCCTGAAACAGTCTGGAGATGTAGGCATGGGGTTTCTTTCTGCAGCCCTGGCAGCTCCCAGTGTCAGGAATTTTCTTCTGTAACTTGCTCTGCTGTTAGCCACAGATTGCTTTATTCATGTGCTTCCACTCATCTCTAGTGCTGCTCCTCTCTTGTGTTGGACTGCCCAGCCGAGCATCATTTTACTGATCCCCTATTATGGAGGGATGTTCAGCTTGCAAGAAAAAGAGATGTCCCCAGGGAAATATGTGCAGTCGTATTGGACTAAAATCAGTGGGTCTTATGATGGTGTCCCTAACAATGGCCAGCAGCAGATGAATTAAGGAAGCACATAAAAAGGGTAAGTAAAGAAATAAGACCTTTCCCTGGTGGCATCTGGCAGGCTGTAGACACCTCCTGAGCTGGCACTCGTGTCACAAGCTTTCAGTGTGAAAACCTCTGATGGACTTTTGCCCCATGAGTTTGTCTGTCTTCTTTTTGAAGTCATTTGTAGTAACTGTTCAGCCCAAATGAGAGAATTGCATTTAACCTTTGCATTGCACTCCAGGCTCCTTTCCCAGTTTGTGGCCACCGAGTACCCAGTACTTTTCTGAACACCATTGCCAAGTATTTCTCTTTAGTGAACATTTTGGGCTATTTTCCCCAGCTCTATTAACTAGTATTTTTCAAAACAAACATCCTTAATTGGATCATTTTGAAAGGATATTAATTTTCTGTCCATTTATTCTATTTCCCATTCTCCGCACCGGGTTTCACAATCCCTCTGAACTGGAGTGGAATCAACAAATACAATTAATGTAGGGTGCATGCGCGCTCTCAGATCATCAGTGAGAATGTTAAGTAAGATCAGGACTAGTATCTGGAGCACCTAACTTTCCAGCTATTCCCCACCTAACCATGCTGATGACTAATGATGCTTTCTACACCAACGCAATTGAGGTTTTGGCTTACTGCCTTGCCCAAAAGTCAGGAGAAAGGAAAAGAAGTGTTGGTTTCAATCATGCTGAAAAAGAAAAAAATATTCATCACTTTCTGGTTGTCCTGGGTTGGGCCAGGGTTCATTATCACCAGCAGCGGCGGGGCCACAGCCAGGATAAACAACCGAACCTGCCAGTGGGATGTTCGATACCACACTGATGTCATGCCCCTATATAAGGGCAGGGCTGGGCAGGGCTGAGCTGGGCTGGAGGCACCAGTTTTCAACTTGTTTCAGCTTCAGCAGCTGGAGCAGGGAAAGCAGCACCCCAAGTACCAGTAAAGCCTCACAGTTTCTATCACTGACTTTATCTATTGCATTGGTATTACCGTTATTACTGTGGGTTTTTCTCTTGGTGTTGTTTTATTAAATTGTCCTTACCTCAGCCCGTGAGATCTCACCTTTTCCTTCCTCCTGAATCTCCTTCCCATCCCATGGGAGTGGTGGGCAAGCAGCTGCAGGTGTTTAGTTGATGGCAGAAGTTAAATCATGACACTGGTGAAATCCTGAAATTCTATCTCTTCAGTCTGGATCAGGTGGGGTTTTTCCTTACTTGATATGGTAGTTTCAGCTTTGTTGAAAACATTGTCAAGTGTTTTAAAAGTTGATTAGTTAAAGGAAAAGTTCTAAATTAAAAATAGCTTTGACAGAGAAAATACAAATGCTGCTTCCCAAATGATCCAGTGGGATTTTGAATTTTTTTTTTTTTTAGGGTGGTTAATTTTTCTGGACAAAACAATTTAGGAAATCTCAGTAAGTATGAAATGTAACTTTCCAACTGGCAAATCTACATTTTTTTCATCCTCTCCTTTAACCATGGCCCACCAGAGAAAGATTTAATTGAAAATGGTTATTCAGATCTTAATTTCTGTGGTTTTTGACTGTGTCTCTAGGCTGATGTCCTCTCCATCTCTGGTGTATGTAGTTTTGTTTTAGTATAGAGCTTGTGGTCCCTGTTCTTAGCAAAAGCCTGATGCTCAGAGCTAAATGATCACTCCTCAGCATGGGAGTTGACCGGCCATCAGAAAATTGTTGGCTCTACACCAGCTGCATGCTCCTTGCCATGCAACACTGCCAAGCTGAGAGCAGCCCCACAGCTGTCCTACCCCTTGCAACAGGACAAGGGGTGATGGTTTTAAACTGAAAGAGGGGGGGGTTAGACTGGAGATAAGATATTTTTTACAGTGAGGGTGGTGAGACCGTGGTCCAGGTTGTCCAGAGAGGTGGTTGATGCCCCATCCCTGGAACCTTTGCAGGTGAAGTTGGCTGGGGCTCTGAGCAACCTGCTCTTGCTGCAGATGTCCCTGCCCCCTGCAGGGGGGTTGGACTAGATGACCTTTAATGGTCCCTTCCAAACCATTCTGTGATTCCATAATTCTATGATAATGGTCATGTTATCATCTAATTTTATTATAATGCTTACAAACCTGAAATCTCAGAGCATCTTGCAAACAAAATCTAGGGCATCTGTGTCTTTGTGCAACCTCATTCCTTCCTCCATGGATGTCGGTGGGCACATCTGCTCATGGCCTCATGTATGCCTGCCCCCTCTACAAAGTTTCCTCCTTGTTTTTCATTGATGCCCCAGTTAAGAGCTAGTTTGGTATGAAGCTTCAGGCAGAAGAAAAATAAGTCAATAAGGCTGCTGGAGCTCTGTCCCGATCGGCGGAGCAGAGCCTGCTGGTGTATAGGCAGCCTGAGAGCCCTCGGTATATGCCCAAGAAAGGGGGGAGTTGCTTATTAGCCCGAACGGGAGTTCTATGCACAGGAGAGGAGCGCTCTGCGGCCCTGAGGATGTAAGGAAGATTTGCTAACTTTGCTTTATACTATTCATGCAGATAAGGAAGACTCTCAGTCTCCAATCATAAATCAGTATTATACAGTATACTCCCAAAGGCCATAATTACTTCCAGAAGCAGAAATTTGAATGACCCAGATAATTAGTTCAGTGCAGCTGGTCCAAAAATTATTTACATAAAAGCCAGTTTTACTTGACGGGGAAGAAAAACAACCTTGCTACCGAAAGAGAATGACCCAGTTAGCTCCATGCAGTGAGGCTGAGGAGGCAGTGTGAGTGGCAACATAGTGGCTTGAGCCATCGTTTCTTCCCTCTTGTTTTCAAGGGACAAATGCTGGGCTGTCAGTGAGCCCCTTTGTACACAAACATGCAGGAAAGCAGTGAATAGACAGGAAAACTGCATGAATTTGACCTTGTGCTTTTGGCAAGAGTCACTCACAGGGAGGTGTGAGCATCCAGAGGAAGCCATTTCCCATAAGCTGGGGATACTTTCTTTAGCAGGGCTGGTTGGGACAGGACAAGGGGTGATGGTTTTAATCTAAAAGAGGGAGATTTAGACAAGGAAGAAGTGTTTTACAATGAGGCTGGTGAGACACTGGAACCTGTTCTCTGGAGAGGTGGTTGATGCCCCATCCCTGAAAACATTCATAGTCAGGCTGGACAGGGCTCTGAGCAACCTGCTCTAGTTGCAGATGTCCCTGCTCACTGCAGGGGGGTTGGACTAGGTGACCTTTAAAGGTCCTTTCCAACCCAAACCATGATATGATTTCACTTGCCAAGGTGCAGGCACCTGGGGAGCATGGAGAGGGGTGAGTAGTAGCTCAGCTCTTCTCCAGGCTCTCAAAGAGCCAGTGTCACTTCTTCCACACAGCAGACTGATGCAGCTGGAAACTAATCATTGCAGTTATCTGGATTAATGTTTAACCAAAACCAGCCCCTCTGCTCAGCCCAGCACATAGCTGGGCAGTGGCAGGGGCACCCAGGAGGACAATGCCTAGTGGCTCTGTGGTTAAGGTCTCAGGGGGCCAGTGCTGATGTTTCAGAGGCTGCACCCCAAACTGCTTGGTTAAAAAGGAAAGGAAGGGTGTATTTTTAGAAAGCATTTAATTCTAAAAGCAGCTGAGTGATTCAACCCTTTGCTGGTGACTCCATGCACTCTTAGCATTCACTTTTAGCATGTGAACCACTGTTGGGTTAACCACCACTGCTGTTTATTGACAGCTGTGTCCCATGTGGACAAGCCTTGAGTCTCAGCTCTGCCATGCCCTGACCCCATCCCCGGGGCCAGCTCCCCAGTCCCTGACAGTGCTTCTACCCTGCAGGCAATGAGGTTGCTGGCTCAACCCATTCAGGGCTGTCCTACTGCCCCCTGTGAGCACTTTGGGGACAAACTGGTTCTTGCTTCTCACAGACTGGGACATCCCGTCCTCTGACCATCAGTGAACCAAGTTGTGCTGCCGCAAGCACACCAAGACACAGAGCTATAGGCTATGGTAAGTGTGAGGAAGAAGGAAGCCTGAGCTGTATATCCCCACTCATTGTGTCCTTACACCTTTGCCAAGTATCCTGAAGGCCACCTTGGGCTGTGGCCACTGCGCAGTCAGACTGATGCTCCACAACAAAAATGTGCCAGGAAAGGTATCTGCAGTCCCCAGTATGCCACAGGCATCACCTGGGACCCCCACTCTGCAGCATTCTCTCGATGCAGAAGTGGATTTGTGCTGCTGCTCCTCAAAAAGCTCATTCACTCTCAGAACAGAGTTCTCATCCCCCAAAAGCAACCAGAGGACCAACAATCTGTGGGAAACAAAACAGGATAACTATGATCTTTGGTATTCAAGAGCGAGCACAAATGCACATAGTTAAACAATAAAATAAAAATTAAAAAAAACCAAAAAAAAATAGCTCTCCTAAAATGTTGTAAAAGGTACAAATACTAACAGTAAATTGCAGTGTATCCCACTAGCATCACATTCCTGTTTACTCTTGATAGCTCTCGTTACTTAACAGCACAGTAAATAATCAGATAATGTCCCCAGAAAGTGGCTGGCTCTGATTTGCCTCCCACTTCTGCTGCTTTATGCTCCTGTGTGCCCATTGGCACATAATGGGGGTGATCTTGATTTATGGCAGCGTGAATGGAAAGGTGAATTGAAGACCACAGAAGGCAAGTTGGAAAGGGTGTGAATGGCAGTGGGCAGTGGATCCTGACTGCGATAACATACACCCTGGAGTGGGGTAGATCCACTGAGCTGCAGAGCTGCCTGGGCAGAGGACAGGGAAATTCAGGCCCTGCTGCCCTTTGTTTCCGGTGAAGGTGCTCATCTTGCAGGGTCCTTTCCCCTTCCCTCACCCCTCCCTCTCCCCAGTGGCATAAGAAGCATTTCTCTTGCATAGACCCATGGGGGTCTTCATGATGTGTACACTGGAGATCTTTTGCTCTGCCACACAATGTCTTACATGTGCAGAAGCTTGTGAGATGGAAATGAGCTGACTTTTGGAGGTGGGCATTCAGAAAGCAGATGACTTAAAGGGTGGTGCAAACTCTGACGCATCCATTTTACCATGTGATGCAAAGTCAAACAGAAAACAGCCTTGTCTGTCAAACAGGGGCTTGCTCTAGTTCGATGACTCTCATGTTCCTGCTCCAAAGAGCCGAGCACAGGCCACCAAAATGGGCACCTTGCAAATCTTGCTAGTCAGGCAAATTATGTCTCATACAAAGGTTTTGGGGGTGGTGGATGCCAGGTCCTGGAGGAAAATATATTAGTGGACAGATGAGAAAGAAGCTTCTTTCATGACTGGGGAGTGGGTAAGGGAGGGCTTGCCAGGGCATTAGGGTGGGTAAGCAATGCCATTCTCCCTAGGCCGTCCTGAGTTCCCACACACTGTCTGGGGGCCCATCAGTGGAGATCTGCTGGGGTATGTGCAGCTGCATCTGTCTCTCTCTTTCAACATGAGAGAAGCAGCTCCTCAGATGCTATCGGGCAAGAGCGACTGAGCTCAGCAGAAGCTCAGCAGCAGAACTGGTCCTCCGGGACACCTCTCATGGAGGAATAGCACAGCCTGAGTGTTTGGAGACAGCGCTGTTGGTAAATACACCCTTGTTTACATTTCCTGTTACATAAGGGGAATGTTTCCTCCCCTGGCTCCTGAGATGCTCACAGCAGGAGAGAGCATGTGGAAGAGAATACAGGATGTGCTCCCAGTGCTCCCACCACACCCTCGCCCCACACCGGCACTGCTGACAGAAACCACTTCTCTCTGTGGTCTAACGTGGCTCCTGGTCAGGGCAGCAATTACGCTGCTGTGGTGGGTATGCCCAGAATGTACCGGTCAGTGGGAACTGCATGCTGAGCGGGTGCTGAAAGCCACAGCAGGTTTAGTGCTTGTCTGGCACCAGGCCTGCAGCCGTGGGATGGTGAACGCAAGGAGCTCCTGGGTGGGTGCAGGGGAGTGGCTCTTGCCATTGCATTCACTCTGGTTGCAGCGATGGAGAGCAGCGGGGGCTTCGGGGCAGCTGCTTCCCTGATAGAACTGCCTTGCAGCAGAAATGATTTCACCCCTCTGGGCCAGCTGCTCCCCAGCGTGGGAAGTTCAAGAACCTCCCTGAAGTGCAAACAGATATTTCCAGCAGCAACAAAATATACAGAAACATTTTTAAAAGATCACTTTTAAAATTCCATCTCTCCCCCTCAGCTGCTTGCCACCATCCAATTTCTAAATAGCGGGATTTCTCCTGTGATCAGCTTCATACGTACATATATATATATATATCTCCCCAAATAAGCATGCCCACCTCATGCATGATGTATTCCCCATCTTCAAGTCCCAGTCTCAGCAGAGCACAGAATTAGCTCCCATCTCCACTTCAGAAGCTCGCCCTCTCTGCTGGTTTATATAAAGCCATTTCAGCCCTGAAGGAGCTGGCATGTTGTGCCCCTGCTTCTGAGCGTTGCAAAGGAGTGAAGAATAGAGCAGTGGGGGTGATGGGGGAGAGATGTTCTGTTTCTGCTCTGTAATGTGAAACGTCCTGGAGTTAAATACCAACAAAAATATTCTGTGTTAATGTTTAATATTGCTGGGAACTTGTCACCTCCACTTACTGTCTTGGAGCTGCCGTTCTTTTGCAGACTCCCACGTCTGAGCTTTGGGCCTAACACGCTTTCCTGTTATATACCAGAAAAAAAATGGAAAAGCCAAGAAGTAGGGAGAGACAGTGATCTGTCTTGGCTACAAAGCTCAGCGGGGCTTTTTTCCTCTTTTTGTTTGCAGAAATGACTCACATGGCAAAGTTCCTGCACTGCTGCTTTCCAGGGGTTACCTTTTTGAAGCCGCCCGCCCCCTCCCCTTCCCTAACCTTCATGAGATGCTTTTGCTTGTGGGGAAATTCCCTTGGTGGTGATGGGGGACCAGCCTCACCACCCCTCTCCTCCCGCCAGCCCCAGCCAGGGCCTGCTCCGCCATTCTGCAAACAGGGGTGCAGAACTGGGGTGATCCAGGGGCAGAACAGTACCTAAAATAAGACAAATTCACACTGCCTGCCATGCTTTAAAATGGACTTGAGGCTGATTTGCAGTGGTCGTGAGGGTCCTCTTGAAAGACGCTTGGACACTGTTCCATAGAGCTCGCTTGCAAACTGGGGAGTATTTATCAGTGCAGCTTTGGTGCCATCCCAAATGTCTCCTTTTCAGCGCTGGAAACTCAAACACCATAAAAAAAAGTAGTTAAATCTGCCAGCAATCAGCGGGAACACTGCGCATCACGCTGCAAACAGAACTGGGCCATCCTGCCTGTCTCTCTGGTTTCTGTAAAATGCCTTATTATCCCTCCAGGCTGAGTGGGTAATGAAAATTCAATCTCTTCCAGTTTATTGCAGTTAGGAGGAGAAACGGGTGCTGCAGTCAGGTATCTCTGCTGCAATTTGGGTTCTTTGGAAGGCCATACAAAACTCTGCTTCTTTAAGCATGAGGAACAAAAAAAAAAAAAAAAAAAAAAAAAAAAAAAATTTTAAAAAAAGGTCACTTCCTTACGCCTCACTCCAAACCCCCTTTGGTCAACACCCCAGCCCAGAACTGACGCCAATATTCTGCGAAACCCGCACAATCATCCGACTGTGCTCAAACTTTCTTCTGTATCTGTCAGCCCCATTATTCCCTCTACACCTCGGCTGGTGGTTTTTTTCCTGCACCAACAAACACCCCTCAGCCCAGGCACTGTGGTGAGGAGCCACCCGGTCACTACACACCCCCCTATCTGCCTTCTGCAGGGAGTAGGGGGCAGGATGGTAACACGCTCTTGGAGCCTTTTACAGCTGTTACAAATGAAAGACACCTCTCAAATATCTTTTCCACAACGCTCCCAGTGGGAGAGATGCTTGTCACCTTGGTATAATTCCTGACACTAAAACTTTCAGCTAAAAATACTCCAAAATTAGTAAACTGAGATTTTTGCAGAGTTAGGTGAGGAGATCCATAAGGCTTATAACACAGAGGGAGATGAGCTGTCACCCCACTGGGGCCTTGGGAGGATTGTAAACTCCCTCTGTTCTTTCCCTGTCTCTTTGTCATCACTTTCTGTTTGAGGATGCTCCAAACACCACCTTATGACTGTACAGATCATCATTTCTGATCTCAGTCTGTCCAATCCCTTTTTGATCACGTTTCGCTTTTGGCCTTCCTGGCATCCTCTGGCAATCAGCTCCTGGCTGCAATTACCCAGGATAATGTCCTGGGCTCGGTTTGGGTTCATTATCATCACCAGCAGCTGCTGGCCCAAGCAGCTGGGCAGGGCCACAGCCGGGATAAACAACTGAACCAGCCAGTGGGATGTCCGACACCACACTGACGTCATGCCCCTATATAAGGCGGGGGCTGGCCCGGGGCAGGGGCGCCAGTTTGCAACTTGTTCCAGCGGCAGGAACCGGGAGAGAGTGTCCTGGGTGCTGGTAAAGCCTCGCGGTTTATATCACTGCCTTGATCTATTAATTCATTGCTCTTATCGTTATTCCTGTTGGTTTCTTCTCTCTTGCTGGTGAGATAAAGACAAATGCGGCCAGACCGTGTTAAAGCAATTCTGTCACCTACACTTTGTATGCTGGTTAACCAGTGTGGTCACCATGCTGGTCCATCTGCTCCC
>JAAGNO010028550.1:17319-27798 GCA_033439905.1 Ceryle rudis | reverse complement strand
CCTCCCAGTTTTGTATCATCAGCAAACTTGCTGAGGGTACACTCTATCCCTTCGTCCAGGTCATTGATGAATATACTTGTGCGCTATCTTACCAGTCAATTGGAAGCATGTCATTGGTCAGGACCTCATTACACTTTACTAAAGACTTTGATTTTCCTGCACTGAAGCAAACATCTACTATGATACTTTTAAAGAGCTAGTAATACAGACTGTGACAGATAAAAATGCAAGTCTAAAGCACTTATGGATCCAAGCCACCTACTCTGCCCCTCTGAGAGACTTGGCTCCCCTGAGGCATGCATATCTGATCCTTTTATCAATCCATTGATGCACTTTTGAGGCTGGTGTATTATGACTCACAATGGGATCAGACATACCTGGTTCAGGAATGGTAATGTCCAGGAGTTGTTAGGACAGACAGCTGGGGCCAGTAATAACTTCAGCTGTACACTCGTAGAAACATAGAATGGCTCAGGTTGGAAGGGACCTCAGAGAACATCTAATC
This sequence comes from Ceryle rudis, assembly GCA_033439905.1. Taxonomy (NCBI): domain Eukaryota; kingdom Metazoa; phylum Chordata; class Aves; order Coraciiformes; family Cerylidae; genus Ceryle; species Ceryle rudis. The sequence continues at coordinate 27,293 of JAAGNO010028550.1, read as the reverse complement.
CAACCTCCCTGCCATGGGAGGGATGCCTCTCAACTAGACTAGGTTGCTCAAGGCCTCATCCAACTTGGCCTTGAACACCTCCAGGGAGGGGGCATCATTTTACCACAAAACTAATTCAAGCCAATAACACCATATGTAAAATAGCAATTCCAGGACATGGTCTTCTGCTCTGTCCCACCAGTGTGTATTGGGGCAGTACTCTGGAATGAGGGGACAATACATAGTTTCATGTGGGGCGTGAGCTGCATGGTCACTAGCAGTACTTTGCCAGTTCATAAAGTACAGCAACTGGTATACTGAAAATGGCAGCAGTTTTCTAGTAATGTGAGTGTAATTTAAATTTTTGTTTTGTTTTTTTTTTTTTCCCAAGCAAAAATGGAGTTAAGTGAAAAAAAAAAAAGGAGACAAGGAAACTTCTGTGACTTTTCATAGATGAAACTCTCAATCTTAGAAGATTAATTACAACAGCATTCAAAGGTGGGATGGATATCTGAACAGAATGAATTTTTCCTTTGAGATTTTGAAAGAAGGAATGGATTTACCCACTTAACTCTTATACACATGTATGGGAGTCAAGGCAATTTATCAGTCTCAAGTTGGTAAGGAGTTACATGAGGAATTGGTATGACATTATATTCTATTTTCTGGTAAGCCAAAAATATCTCAGGAGAAGGAGTAGGCATTTAGGATATTTGGGGATTTTTGCTTGAAGGCCCTCTTTCCCAGCCACAAGCTGTGAGTGATCAATGGCAATTAGTAAATGTCCTGAGACATTAAAAAGCATTCAGAGTAAAACTGACCATACTACTCACATGTGTGCCTTATGTTTAAATACAGGTTTATAACATTTTAGCCATAGAATCATAGAATCATAGAATGTTAGGGGTTGGAAGGGACCTCTAGAAATCATCTAGTCCAACCCCCCTGCCAAAGCAGGATCACCTAGGGCAGTTCACACAGGAATGCATCCAGGAGGGTTTTGAAAGTCTCCAGAGAAGGACACTCCACAATCTCTCTGGAAGGCCTGTTCCAGTGCTCAGTCACCCTCACAGCAAAGAATTTTCTCCTCCTGTTAAGGTGGAACTTCCTATGATCTAGCTTATTTCTTATCCTACTACTGGGCAGTATGGAAAAGACTGGACCCTTCCACTTGACATCCAAGTGGATGACATTAGTAAGATCCCCTCTTGGCCTTCTCTTCTCAAGACTAACAGTCCCAGTTCTCTTAGCCTTTCTTCACAGGAGAGATGTTGAAGCCCCTTAATCGTCCTCATAGTTCACCATATTTGATTCAAGTTTGGAGAAAAGATGTAAGACAGCCCAAGTTGATTTTGGATTGCTCCTCAATTTTCAGCACAAAACTTTATTACAATTCACTTATAGACTTTAACATGGAACCTCAGTCAATTTACACAAGAGGACATTTGAAAGTGTGGAAGGTGGAAAGAGTTACAATAAATTACCAAGATACACAAGAAACCAAATATGTTTTGCTTTGTACTTCATGCAATAAATAGATCAATTAATAATAAAAATAATTTGTATTTTAGGTTAAACAAGTAATTAAAGCAAATCAACTCTCTTTTTAAACTAGACTGGCATTAAAGTAGTTTAGCTACAGGCTACATTACTTTAAGAACATTGGTGATTGGCAATCATTTTGGAACCTGAATAATTCAGTTTCTGGTACTGTCTGCTTCATAATATTTTCTCAACAACCATTAGGAAAAAAAAAAATGGTGAAAGATGACCTACATGGGTGATTGTATCTGAAAGAGGTTACTGTAAGTTACACTTATTTTAACGGTGAACCTTATTTTTTAATTTATTTCAAGAAAACAAGCAATACTTATAAGGCTTTATCTGACCCAAGCCATAAATTAATACGCTGAAAAAAAACCCCTTTCATCATTGTATCAGACAGACTGTTTCATACTGAGGTGAGGAAAAGATTCTAATTATATAATTAGCAGGTGCAAAGTAGTGGTTAGAGACAATGAATATTTAGGGATTTCTAAATTATTCAATTTCTATTTGAAGTACTAAACATATTCATCTGTGGTTTTTATGCTCTGTGGATTTCTAAGTAGCTATAGTCCAGGGAGCAAAGTATTATTGACTTTAATCTGCAAAACTTTTGTTCCTTAATTTAGTTCACAAAGCTAAACACAAGTCCACCTGTGAAAGAACAGTGTCAAGACATAAATTGTTTGGCCATCTCAGGGGACAGAGCGTTTAGGTTATAAATCCTTATTTTGTTCCTTTTTATGACTCATATCTTTCAAAGAGGGAGTGTGTTGCCACAGCATATGAGAATAGCAATCACATTCGGAACAGAAATGAACAGTGTGTACTTAGTACCAGTTTTCCCTTTGTCCTCACACGCTCTGGGAACGTGCCAGTGGAGATCTTCTGAAAATTAATGCTTCCCCTCTCAGTAGGATGATAACCAAGTCTGCATGCACAAGTGTTTGTGCTTGTGATGTTCTCTCATGACAGGGAACATGTGAAACTACATAGCCAGTAAGCCACCGTATTTATTTGCTCCCCTTTTCAAAGTGCCATGTTTTATTTCATCCAAATTTCCCTTGAGCACTAAGGTGCAGACAATATATCAAATATTCCCTGCAGCCCTTTGCATTATGGGATGTGAGCAAATCTACCACCCAGGAGAAGTATACTGAAATTTCTAGTGTGAGGCTCTCAGAATACTTCTTTAGGGTGGGGATACACATGCATTATTTAGACAATCAGCTTTTTTCCCCCAAAATACTTCAGGTCATTCATGGTTTTGGGCTGTGAAAAGCCACAATGAAGTTGTATGTGACAACTGAAGTCCTTCTTACAGGGCGTGTATAGCCTAAAGGGAATTCAGACTTTAGCAAATACAGTTAACATAGCCACACGTTTTGGCCTGCCTGTTAATGGAGATTTCAGTTGTGTTACAATAACTCAGCTGAACTCATGCAGTTAAATAAAACAAAACAAAAACAAAACTCAAAAAAAAACCCCAAACCAAAAAACCAAACTCAACTCACAGCATATGCCTGTCAAGTTACAGCAAATTCCCCAGCTTTCATTGTGACCTTTAACTCTCTACCTACATTGCGGGGAGTGTTTTGCTTAAGAGGTTTGTAATCAGTTGCAACATGCCATTTCTCTCATCTATTTCATTTCTCTGTGCCAAACAAAGGAAAGTATCTTCTTCCCCATTCTGGATTGAGTTTACTGTCTCGGTTCAAATGAAATCCACCACAGAAAGATACCATAGCTTTAAATTGCTTCTGTTCATTGTTACATTCAGGAATGTATATACTGGAAGCTCTACTGGAAGCTCTACTATCAATGATAACTGATGGCAAAATTGCACTTTAGTGAGGTTTGATTTTCCTCATGAAGCAAATAAAAGTGGACCAAAAGCCTTTGGAAATTGTAGTTTGTAATTTTTGTATCAGCAACAAAATATAGGCCTTAAATAAAAAGTGCTGAAATAGCTTAAAGTCTGAGATCAGTTTGAAGATTAGTTTAGATTTGAATCAGAATTTCAAAGAGAGGTAAAGCTGAGATGAAGTTTGCTGGAGCATTTGTAAATTAATCTAGCAAAACTTGTACTTTGGATTTCTGAACAAATGTTTTTTCAAGGATTTTCCCAAAAGTTTGCACACAGAGATAATAGCTGTTATCTTCCTCTTTTCTAGATGGCCTTCTGTAATAACACAGATGAAACATAGCCCATTATGTAATTATAACATTAGTTATTTCATTTTGAACTAAATCACAGAGATGAATACTATGACAGTGCTTTGACAGATAAAGTTGAGAGAAAGATAGTGGAATAATAATTTCTAATTAATGTTGTGGGGGGACAATGGACTTCGGCAACTCCATGGGAGTTATAAAGTGAAGACGTTTATTACCAGTAGCTTCACTGACCATGCACACCAACAACAGTGATGATTGGATACATGCAGTAGCCCACACACTGTTCATGGCCTAAATCTACTACATGACTGGCTGCTATCTAACTCACCCAGCACCCACCACATCCTGTTTTTCTCTACTTTGCTCTGCTTTATCTTCTTGCTTCATTGCCTTTTCTCCACCGTTCTTCCTTCGTGCTCTTTCCATGGTTCAAGAACAGTCCCTGATAACAGTGTCCATTTTCTTCCAACCAAGATCCCACATAATGTAGTGCTGTAGGAGCTGCAGAAAGCTCATTTTAAAAACAAACAGTAACTGGGAGGCCTTAAAAAAGCGTCATTGAAATGCATATCAGTTTATCTGGAAAGAAATACTTAAACTCCAGTTCTTCTGCTTTTTAAATGCATATAATTTGACAACTATTTTATTTATTTTTTTATAGTAAGAAAAGATACTTTACCCTGAAAATGTCTAGCATTTTCCATAGATATAGAAACTGTTCTTTGCAAGCTTCATGGAAATGCAATATTTATCATTATACACTTCTAATGATTATTTTTGAAGACAGTGGGTTTTTTGTTTGATTGAAAATTCTAGCAGAATACAAGAAGAGTCATGAATCTGCAAAGATACAGAAAACTGCAAAACGCAAAAATATCTGAAAGGATCTGTACAAAAATTATTTTTTTAATTTTTGTTTTTCAGCTGAGTAGTCCTACTTGACTTCTGTCATATGTAGTGTTCATACTTTAAAGAGGGCTTTTCATTTCAGCAGTTTCAGCTAATCAGAGTTAATGGTATGTCTAAGGAACACTGAGAAATATAGAGACTGGTTACAACAGAAAGAACACTTCTTCAGGTAACTATTCCAAATGCAACTCTAGAGACTAATAACTGACTGTTACTAATTTGTGTGGTCTCTAGTTTAGTTCCCACTGGTCACGTATTCAAGATGGGGGAAAAAAAAACAAACGTCATAACCAGTATTCTTAATCACAGTTTCAGGAAAGTGTGCAAGATTGAACAAGTCCAGGAAATTCTTTGATTTCAAACCCCACTCTCACAAACAATTTCTGTACTGGAGTAATGCTGGGCATATTGCATTGTTGCTTATGAGGTGTACCTGTTCTTTCTCAAAAATTGGGCCTTCAGAAAATTCACACTTAAATTTTAAAGGACCACTGCATAATCCTGAAGAATCAGTATTTCTCAATACCAGATTAATTTTTTTCAGAGACAGTATAACAGAAATAGCATAAGACTTTCTGCTAAATTTTTTATGTATGGCATTTTTAGGTACAGCATGTACAGCATCAGTAATTTAATTTCTTTTCTACCGTGTTTTAAGATGAATAAGCCTCAGTTTACAGCTCTCTTATGAATGGCAAGAAAAGAATTATACACTGGCATTAGAGACCTTCAGCAGCTGTGAAAAGACAGACTTTAAAGTGCCCTCTTTGTAACATCAACAGACTGGTAAAATTAATGTTATACATTTGTGAGTCCTATGACTTATCGACTTTTGTCTGTGACATCTCTGTAAATAAGTGTTTTAATCTGCAAACTTTGAGGTCATCTTTTAAAATACAGCTATTACTTATGCTGAAAAGTTGTTATTCATATTACCAAGACAGGAAAAGAAATTCTTTGTATTTGAGGCCTTAATATATTTTAGCTGCATAATGATAATAAATAAAGGTCTTAAGACTTTTTATTAAGAGATCTTAAAACAGTCTTGAAGCTTTTTATTTGCAGTAATTTCTGAGAGCCTCGACTGACCTTCCTCAAGCAGGTCTGGCTTACAAACTGACCTTAAACTTCAATTTATGTTAGGAGGGGAAAAAAACCAACAAACCAACCCTGAGGGGACCATCCACTTTAAAGTATATTGGCAGCTGTATGTAAAATAAAACAAACCCCTCTTCCTGTACAGGATGTTTCCTTAGGAATGCATTGGGAACAGCTCCACTTCCTAGTCAACAATAAATCAGTCCCAGAAAACATACTTGAAAAGAAAGGAAATATGAAACACAGTACATGACGTAAGCCTGGGTGTAAATGAGAAACTATGAATCACTAATACTTTTTGTCATTACTGTTGTGACAGACCAAAGTGTAACTAGCAAAATTCCCCGAGCCACTTCAGATTTGTAGAGCCTCAGGTTTTGTTATAAATCCAAAGTACATAGGAAGGTCATGGGTAAGAATCTCAAGTTTTCCATCTTCATAATTTCAAAGCTGAAGAAAATATTTGCAAAAATCCCTGTTTGCTAAATCTAAAGACTCATCTGTCTGCTACTCAGTACTGGCCCTGACATAACTGAACAAAAAAAACTTCAGTGATACACACTGCCTTCAGGCACTCATTTGAATTTGAATCAATGAAATTTCTAATCCTACTAGCACTTTCCTATTTACTGCTGTGTTTAAAATGAAAATAAACACACATTTCAAGGTCAGAAGAGACACATTTATTCTTAACTTTCACAGGAGATATTTTCTATCACATGGTACAAGATTAGTGTGGGGAGGCAATCTTAAGATTCCTGGTGACCAAGTGCTGTCATTCTTTTCTGGAGATAGGTTCACAATAGTGAAACTCAAGAAAAGGTTTATCACTGACTTGGGTGTATCACTGACTTTTTTGCAATGATTCAATGCCTGGAGGGCAAGTAACGTGGGACACCAGAATGTTGGATAAAAATAGTGTTACTAGCAATACTAAATTTTATTTAGTGTTTTGGTTGGTTGGTTGGTTGGTGTTTGTTTATTTGTTTTTGTTTGGTTTGTTTGGTTTGGTTTTTTGTTTGGTTTGGGTTTTTTATATAAGATGTAAATCTCAAAATATTTACAATCTAAAAATATTTCAGTATTTTCCACAATACTTTTTATTTAAGCTTTTAATATGCCAACACCTTATGATATAGTTTCTAGGTGTGAAGACAAACAGGTAATTTGTTGAATAGTGTATATTTCACTCAATGTGAGGTATTTTAAAATATGCCCAGATAAATCAGGGATTAGCTTACTTTTATCAAAGCACAGAATAATGTTATGCATTTAATTAGATTAAAATGCATTCTTCTTTTTCTCTACCCTCGACTAATCTGTATAATCTAGCCTCTGAAAATTTGCAACTGCGTTTCTTAAACAAGTACTATTGCAGTTATTTTTGTGTTTCCTGGAAAAGCAGGTGAATCATGTAGAACTCTACTAAGCATTTCCAACTAAAAAAGTGAAGGCTGGAAAACTTTATTTACCTTCGTCATCATTCTTCCAAAGGACTACTTGGTTAAAGAAATGCTCACATACAGCTCCAAAGGTATCAAATGCAATCCCAGTATGATATGACTGATTATATATAATCAAGAAAACACATCTTGAAAATTCTTCTCAGCTCCCATTCCTGATGATTTGCTGTTGTGTTCTGCTAATTCATTACTGAATCCTTTATGCAAATCTTTTGCTATGAGAATCTTAGCCTACAAACTTTCTGTCTTCACACCACATCTTCAGCAACTAATGACTATAAAACGTGATATGGCACTAGCTAGTTAATAAGCAAACTATCAAGCAGCCCAATTCTCTTGCTAGACCTTTAATCACAAAAGAATCATGGTATTGTTGATAGACTGTGCCACACCACATACCCAAAAGGCTGGAAAACACAGAACTTAATGCATAATGAATCAGCATAATCTATGATATGCCAATAAAATATAAGGAAGGACTTCCTGGCTTTGGTATTTTTGCTCACTACAAGAAAGTCAGCCATGTCAGCAGAGGATTTAAAGTGTGTAAATCCACACAAATGGATAGAACCTCCAAATTTTAGTGTCTAGAATTATGTCGCAGAGTCAAATAGTTGGACAGGAAAGCATACTTGAAAGAGATTTAATACTGAATCAAAATGGCATAATGCAGGTTATCTGGATAACAACCCAAATTCTAATTTTTCTAAAGCATAAAAATCACCAGAGAAGTGAGGAATACTCCCAGGAATTATTAACTGTAATACTGAATATCCTGCAGATATTTTTTTAAACACAAGCCTAGAAGACTGTTGTGAACGATTCATACCTACCTCCATCAAAAAAAAATGAATGGGATTTGAAGCATTTAGGCATTTGAGTAATTTGAAAGTAGCAGAGCTACTTTGTTTTCTGGTTTAAAATATCTCTGTGTAGTTGAGGGAACTGCTGATTATTACTGAAGTACATAGAAAAATTCATCTAGAAGTAAATAATTTTGATTTCTGTTTGTCTGTGTGTTGTGATTATACTGTCTCATCTGAAAGTTTACATCATTTCCCAACAAGAAGATGTGATTTCTAAACTAATGTTTTCAGTTCCTATGCAACAAACCTCACGTAGGGATCCCTGCTGAAAAGTGTTTAATCGCACCAATAAGATTACATATGTGAGCAAGCAAATTTCTCCTGCCAATCGCCACTGCTTGCTTCATTACATTTCACTTGTCATTTAAATCACAACAACTTAATATATTTCCTTACAGGTTTGATGATGATATAATGGGAGAGAAATAAAAAATATAGTGCTGCAATAAAGCCTGGAATTCTGAAGCAAGTCTTAGTGTCATGATTGTGGCTGTAGCAGGAAGACTCCAGGATATGAAAATAAGAAGACCTGGATTTCCTTAAGGGGCTCAGCTCTTCATCTCTAATACATGAGAGGTATACAACTTCTCTAAGTAACAAAGGATCTGCATGATCTGCACAGAAAGGGACACCAGCTAAGTAAGCCTTTACTAAAACTGGTGAACTTCAGCGTGCCTCCACCAAGAACCTGACAAAGTTGCTTTTGCCTTTATTAGGCTATAATTGCTCTCAGCATGTCATTCTTTCTAATATTTGAAAAAAAAAAAGGGCTTGATGCTATAACTTTATGAGCAATAAAATGCAATTTCTGTTAGGTAATTTGCACCAGGTCTTTCAGAAAGAGAGAAACTGATGGCAAGAACAGGTCTGAGGTAACATTTTTACTCTCAATCACATTAAGATTATACAGAGTTTTTAGATGTTTCTAGTCTTTGCTTTTTTTTGCAAAGACTTTAAAATTTCCTATGTAGACTGGTTCTGGCATGCATAGAGAACTGTAAAGTGTGCACTGAAAACTGAGTGTCTCTAGGTACAACACCTTCACAGCTGTGTATTATTATACTATCTCATCTGAAAGGTTACATCACTTGCCAACAAGAAGACGGATAAGGTTTCAATGGATCTTTGGCATATTCTTAAATAGGGATTGGCTCCTGGGTCAAAATGGTGTATTACTAATCTCAATCAAAGTAAATAAAATAACAGCAAACAATAAACTGGATACCATCTGTGTTAATATTTATTCCATAACAGAAGTCTTTTTCACAAGCAGCAAGTTTCAGCATGGTAAGTAATGTCTGCAAGTTTACCCCAAACTTGTAAACAAACAAAATGTAACAATTTCTGTTGGGCAACAGAAAGCAGTCAATTTGTTAATAGATATACTACAATACCTTTCATCCAAAGATCTCAATGTGATCTGGAATAATTAAATGAGACTCAAATTAGTGCCTTGTAGTTATTATTTCTTCCCAGCTCAGTATGAGTTAAGTACCTTATTGATTTGCATCTTTGGAAATCTTTCTTAATGATGCTGGTTCATCACTAACTCTCAGAAGAGTTAATTATTAATTTATTAATTAAGTCTTCTGAGAGTTAATGATGAGCCTGCATTGCACTGGTTGCCATTAGAAAATGAAATCTGACAAACTGTCAGGAAGATTTCTTGTTTCCCTGTGACAAGAAGGACAGAGTTAAAAAGAGAACACTCTACAACCAGATTTTCATGACTCCAAGTGCCTTTTAGAAACATGAATGAAAGTCCTTAAATGGGCTCAGCAAACTGCAGCTTACATTTTCAATGTGCTGTAGATTCTTGCCTAAATGACAGCTGTGAAAATTTTGCCATGCAATTTAGATGCCACATCCAGCTGGTGTCCGGTGACTAGTGGTGTACCCCAGGGTTCAGTACTGGGCCCAGTTCTATTCAACATCT
>JAAGNO010028550.1:3641-17219 GCA_033439905.1 Ceryle rudis | reverse complement strand
CTGCACCAGGGGAGGTTTAGGTTGGATATCAGGAAGCACTTCCTCATGGAAAGGGTCATTAGACACTGGAATGGCCTTCCAGGGGAGGTGGTGGAGTCGCCATCCCTTGTGGTGTTTAAGGAAAGATTGGATGTGGCACTTAGTGACGTGCTTTAGCTAGGTGGTGTGGTGTCAGGTCTTGGGCTGGATTTGATGATCTCAAAGGTCTATTCCAGCCTCTATGATAATTCTGTGTGTAATTCTGTGTGTAAAAGGAAGCAGTTAGGTAGAAAATTATTATAAAATTTCATCTGTTCTATAAATTTGAAAGCCTGTGGAATATGGCTATGATACATAGAGCAAATCGGTACTGAGAAAAAAAATATAACATTATAACATGTCCCCTGTTCTCCAAATCTGTTCATGTAGGCAATTTTTTTTTTCTTTTTTTTTTTTTTTTTTCTGTTTCATGTCAGCAAGGACAGAAATATTTTCTATACAATACAGATTTTCCCAGGTAGAGAGGCTATTGGCCTCTTTCGGGATTATAGATAATGTCACTCATAAACACTTCCAAACTTTATTTGCCAGTCACATGGTAAGGAAAAGACAGACAGTTCCTGCTCTTGTGCTCTTTGTTATACGTGAAATATTTTTTGTTCCATTCCTGGATGGAACACTTCAAAGAAAGTCAGCAGGGAAAAAATTTCAACATCATGTATGATGTCTTTGAAGTCTTCCTCTACTCTGTATCATAATAGTGAACCAGACATTTACATGCCTTTTTGGCTTGCACTGCATGGTGCTGAGTGCATGCATCTACACCTATCTCTGAATTGATATTGGCCACTAGATTTGGAATTCGTCTTTGTTACTGTATTATAAAACTGTAGTTCATTACAACTAGTTTTGTCGTAAACTCTATGTCAACATGAAGACAGATTTTTGCCTGTGGGTCTTATTTTCCTATATCCACTAAATACTCTTTCTTGGTATAAACAGGCTTCCCTAGAGTTTGGGTTGCACCAGAAAATTCTTTACAAACAACGTTGATGTCTGTAGCGACTGGAGACTGTATTTCATATACAAAAGAATATTGAAATATAACTGAATGGAAAGACAATAGAAACGGGGAAGTCCAGCTGAAGGTCTAGACCAGGCATCCTGTCTTAATATGACAATCTGAAAAGAAATATGAGAACATGGACACAATCATATGGGGTCAATGTTACATACAACATATATGCCAGATTTATATCTTATGCAAGCATACAGACAGAAAGAATAATGAGCTTCCCCTTTTCTCTACCAGCTTAGTATCATCAACTAATGTCAGCTGCAGGTTATGACTGGAGTGGGTCTCATGGAATAAACTTACAAAGAACACAAACAGCATTCTGTGAATGATACTTGTGGTATTACAGATAAATGAACAGTCACCTTTTTTTTTTTTTTTAATGTGGAGATTTCTTCCCTCAGAACTGAAGAAGCTGTCTATCAATTTTGTTTAAAAACAGAAAAACAAACAAACAAAACCAAACAAAGTCTCAAAAAAACCCCAAACAAACAAAACCCAAAACAAAACCCAAGCAGGCTCAAGAAACAGTTCTGCTTGTTTCTCCAGGTGAAATTGTAAGATCTATCAGAAAAGATTGTGTCTCTGTAGAAAATTTGTCTTTCTCATATTCTGTTCTGATGAAAAGGCACAGTCCAGGTAGCTGCTGGCTGGAAGGTAGTTTGTGACATGAAGAGATCTGAGTCTTCTCTTACAAAAGAAGATTTTGATACTGCAGTTCTCATTAACTCCAAATGCTAGTTGATGTAAGAGGAAACATTAGTAAAACTTCAAATTTATCTTACAAATATTTTATGTCAATTATCAATTTATAGCAATTATTGCAGCTTTTTGATGAAACAGGCCTTGCATTTTATCAAACAGTTACTGTTTGATAAATCTAATATTAACCAAGTCACGTGAATTTCACTGAGTGTCAAAATATCAAATGCTGATCATACAAACACTGGCTTATGTCCACACGCTTAAGTGCTTTCTATAGTCTGTTTACACAGGGCTAGGTCAACCAAGGCTCTGGCTTTTTGCAGCAGCAAGCAGCCACTCAGATGCAGGAGAACTGTTTTGAACTCTTCCATTCTGACCAGTCTGAGGTTCTATATCTCTCCAATTTACTCCTCAACTCCTAATTGCCCAGGCCAAATAACCAGTACTCAGTTCCATAGAAAAACAAAGCATCTTGGACAAGAGGAAGCTTGTGACATTGAACACAGAAAAACAAAGTCAAGAAAAGAGAACAGTATGCTTTTTTTGTTGTTGTTCCATCATCTAATTTTATCTCACACACAGTAATATTCTTTATCAGGGCAGATCACACTCTTGCAAATACCAGTACCACTTTAAAAGCAGTGCCAGTATGAAGAAGCCATCCTCTGAATTTAATTGCAGTTTATATTTAATTTAAAGACATTTTTCACATTCATGCTAGTTTAAAGAGGTCTTAAAATAAATTAGAATCACACCATAATTATTTATAAAGACATTCAATTAATGTGTGAAGAAAAGAGATGCACTTGCATAGCAACGGGAAGAAAAAAGTTTCAAAAGGAACTGAGCCGTTGAATGTTCATTGGCAAGATCTCTGTTTAGGTAAGGTTTTTTATTTCTCTATGATGATTTATTAAGGTTTGTAAAGTCAGAAGAGTGATTAATCGATACATTTAAATTTTGTTTATAAAAATACTAGTAAAATCAAGATTTCAACAAATTATAATAAATTGTGTGTCTTACGTAGTCAAAACTCACAAATATATGCCACCCTACTCGTATGATCTTTTTACTTCAGTTTTACTTTTACTGAAAGGTAAAATATTTATGATCAAATCAAATATTTATGAGGTGAATTTTGTAGGCTCAGGTGTAACTTGGTAATCTTCCTCATCCTTTCCTATACCAGTAAACCTTCTTAGAGGCAGTTTTCTGTAATGACCTATCAGCCTGAAAATGACAATATGACCTAAGATGGTGGAGTAGTTGTGCAAACACTCCATATCCCAGTTGTCTGAAACTCTATCCATGAGATGTAGGATAAAATTCAACATACTTTTCTGTTGTAATTTTCTGATGTAAAAAAATACGTTTTCAATGCCTTCTGAGACAAAGGAGTTGGCAGAAGCCAGTAACTCAGACCAAGTTAGGATTATAGCTCTTCACAGTAGGCAAGAGAATTTTGGATGAACTTTGGGTTCTATATTGTAAAAAATAAATCCCTCAAACAACTGCTTTTTCAACAGATTTCATTTTTTCAGCACAAAGATAGATATTTTTGTACAGTTTGTCCTTGAATGACATTATGTGAAGCCAGATGATGAAACTCCTCTTTACATGCCTCCTTGGTGCCTGAATCACTTACAAATTTTTAGGTGATTAGAATCCCAAAAGTGTTCCTGACATCTTTACTGTGCCTTCATCCCTCATGCTCATTAGATCAAAGCAACTAATGCAGCAGTATAAATTTGTTTTCTGAGAGTTTTCTACGTTAATTTATTAGTGATTAGTGCCTCGAAAATTGTATCAGTTATAGTCCACTGTCTGTGAGAATGCCATTTTTATGTTCTTTAACTGTGCTCTGATATTTCAGATAGTTTTGAGAGTGATGGTTTTCCAGTCACACATTGAGAGTTGTGCAGTATAACATTAGATGAGAGATATAAGATGATATTAGACTGTGATCCCCTCCTTTACAAATGGCTTTTAGATTTTTAAACTCCAATTCTTAGCTGGCAGGTGGAGCCAGTCTTTCTAGTAATTTATTCAAAACTGCCACAACCCTAATATTTGTTCCTTGACAACCTGTAGCACCAACAGAACACTGCTCTTATTGATGGACTGAAGACACAGACACATATATTTAATTACAATGATATAACTATATATAAAAGTCTTTGGGATTTTTTTTTTTTCCTAAGATTCTTTTAGGGGATCAGACACCCTTCTCCATCTTTCTGCAGGGATTTGAAGTGGGTGAGGTGAGTGTTGACCCATATCCTCAATGATGGTTCCACTGTGCAGGTGCCAGAGCCTGGATAAGGAACAAGGCTGCACCTTTCCTCCAAAGGTGGTGAGGTTACTGTTCCAGAATGCACACCCCTAGTGGATACAATGTGACTCATCCCAAACAGCTCCACAGGGGCTTTGGGAAATAATATTTCTCCCCATCCCTTGCAAAATTTCTGTAGGCTTTACTAACGGAATATTCCCCACTCTAGACAGTATGCACATGTTTATGTAGTTCTCAATTGGAAGTGAGACTTGGTTAACTGGTTAAAGGAGAAGAGCTGATAATTAAACAAGTGTTCTTATTCTAATCATAGAATTATAGAATCATAGAATGGTTTGACTTGGAAAGAACCTTTAAATATCATATAGTACAACCCCCTAAAGTGAGCAGGGACATTTAACTAGATCAGGTTGCTCAGAGAGCCATCCAAACTCGAATATTTTCAGGGATAGGGCATCTACCGCCTCTCTGAGCAACCTGTTCCAGTGTTTCATCACCCACATTGTAAAAAATTTCTTCCTTATATACACTCTGAATCTATGCTTTTTTAGTTTAAAACCATTGCCCCTTGTCCTGTCACAACAGGCCTTGCTAAAAAAAAACCTGTCCCAATATTTCTTATAGCCTCCCTTTAAGTACTGGAAGTCCACAATAAGAACTTTCCCAGAGCCTTCTTTCTCTTTTCCAGGATGAAGAACCCCAACTCTCTCAGTGTTTCTCCATAGGAGAGGTGTTCCAGACTTCTGAATATTTTTGTGGCCCTTCACTAGACCTGCTCCAAGAGGTTCATGTTCTTCTTGTGCTGAGGACTCCAGAGCTGGACCCAGTACTCCAGGTGGGGTCTCACCAGAGTTGAGTAGAATGTCAGAATCACCTCCCTCAACCTGATGGCCATGCTTATTTTGATGCAGCCCAGAATGCAGCTGGCCTTCTGGACTGCAAGCACACATTGCCATCTCAGGTCCAGCTTTTCATCCACCAGTATCCCCAAGTCCTCTGCAAGGCTACTCTCAATCGCACCATCCCACAGCTTGTATTGATACCAAGGATTACCACAACCCAGGTGCAATGTATTTGGCCTTGTTGAGCCTCAAGAGGTTCACATGTGACCACTTGTCAAGCTTGTCCAGGTCCCTCTGGAAGGCATCCCATTCCTCTGGTGTGTCAACTGCACCACTCAGCTTGGTGTCATCTGCAGACTTGCTGAGGGGGCACTTGATCCCACTGTCTATGTCATTGATAAAGATATTGAACAACATTGGTCTGAGAATGGACTCCTGAGGGACACCACCTGTCACTGATTGCAATCCGGAGATCAAGCAGTTGACCACTTCCCTCTGGAAGCAACCATTCAATCATTTCCTTACCCACCAAACTGTCCACCCATCATATCCATACCTCTCTAATTTAGAGGCAAGGATGTTGTGGGGGACTGTGTCAAAGGCTTTACAGAAATACAGATAGATGACATCCATAGCTCTTCCCTTGTTCACTGATGTAGTCACTCCATCATAGAAGGCCACAGGATTGTCCAGGCAGGACTTGCCCTAATATCCATTTATAAACCAGTAGAGAGTATAGTTCAAAGAGATCCAGAACATACATGCATATACAAAGTTAGCACCGTGTTGGATAAAATTTACGTATTTCTCACTCATGAGCAAATTTACAACAGTTACAGTAATGAGAAATGTTAAAAGCAGAAAGATTAAAAGGGAGAAAAATCCAGTGTAAATGAAATATAAATAAAATGTTTAGAATTTACAGTAAATCCAAAGAGCTAATATTTGCTAAAGAAAAAATAAAACACTTAGGCTAAATAATCTATAATTGCACATTCTTAATAGTAAAGCACATGTTTAACTACACTGCTAAATGGGGTGAGAATGTCTTGCATTTTTGCAGCCTTGAGCCCTTAATACACTATAATAAACACAACTATTTCAGTGTCTTGTCAGTCATTCATTCTGACAGTCATGCCAGTGTTTTTTAATCTCACATTTCTCTCACAGCCTTTCCATGTCTCTATTGACGTTCTGGTACATGAGCTCACTTCAACTTCTGGCTTGCAAAATCTCTAATTTTTTCATTCAAATATCTCCTAGCACTCCCTTCTTAAAGTAATGTGCAAGATGACTCAACAAAAAACACCCTACCAATATGAAACTGAATCATTCATTGCGTCTCTAAATGCCAAAACCAAACCATTGCCTGAACATATTACTATAAGCCTTGTTATCTCCACCTTCATCTCCTCTATAATAGTTTATCCTCATTCATTGTGTCATATCTAAAATTAGAAGGTAAGCTCTTTGAGTGATGGGTAATATATTTCCCCTTATTCCATGAAGGGCGTGTAAGTTTTCAGGAGTGTTAAAAAATCAGTTAATACAACAAATGCCATAAAACAGTGAACAATAAACTACTTTGGTAATTCTTCTCCTAACTTTTTTTGTGTTGACTTTTCCCACTAAATTATGTTAACCTTTCAAATAAAAAAACCCACTTCTCTGTGTATAAACTAATGTTTTAAATTTAATCTGTTCATGTTATTGTTACTGTCCCCTCTGAGCTAGTTTCTTACAGTTGTTTGTCTTACATACCCAGAAGATATTTCATGTGTTATTAAAAAAAAAAAAAACCACAAAAAAACCCCCCACACAATAGTACTAAAATACCATATGCGATTCTTACTGCAACTGCTAACAGTAGAAAAATCATCACTGTACTAAGCAATCTATAGTATTGTCAGGTTTTTCATCCAATTATACTTTTGAAGAGTAGAATGTTCACGCAAATCGAACAAATACCAAATTTCAGACTGTTTCTTTTAGCCTGAGTAAGATTTCAAATATTACAGCCTTCCTTATTACCGCTTTAAAATTAGTACATATATGAATAAAGACATAAATAAATTAAGAGAAATTATGAGGGCAAGTTTAACATGGAATATTTAGCTAAAACCAAGGCAATCACTTAATCCTGAAACATTCTGCTGTGTTAGGAACATATTTTCAAACTATATCACCCATAGCATATTAATTGTTATAATCTAGTTAAGAGTTGGAATTACCAGAATGCTATTAGTACATCAAAGGTAATGCAGTACAGTCAGGTGAGTTCGAACTAGTCTGCATAACTCACGTTATAGGCTATCACTAGAACAGATTTATTTTGAATATTTTGATATCTTTGCACAGATTTTCTTATGCAACAGTGTTTTTGCATTTGAGCCCAAACATTTCACATCAAACAGTTAAGGAATCCTTTCTGTTTCTGAAAGATACTATGTTGTTTGATGAACGTATAATTTTTTTCATTGCTACAACTGGAATTTACCTATAGCCTATTAAAAAAAGAATTTGCTTAGGACATAACCACATGGTTTCTGAATAAGTAAGTAGAAACCTCAGAAAATAATGGTTTATATTGGAAACACTGACTTCATCTTTAACTATGGAGGCATGAATCAGTAATTACCAGTCAACCTTGATCATTCCTAATTAAAGTTTTCCTCTGGTGGCATATACTTAAGGCTAACTCTTACTGTTTATTCTACAATATATGATTACAATGAACCCAGTGTAAGTGAAATGATGCAGTTGTGTCTGGCTACATACAATTTTTGAAGTCGGTAAATAATCAAATGATCCTCTCCCCAAAACCTATGATGTACAGAGATTGGATGCTTTCTCATTGCCAACACAATTATTATAACAGAAAAAAATACATTAAAAATTAATTAATATATGGATTCATCAAAGTCACAAAGAAAATCTATAGTTTACCTGAAAAAGGGTATTCTGCATCCTAGGCCAATTCCATTTTCCTTCCTTCTATAAGAAATCTCAGAATTCTATTATATAAAAGAATTGTGTCAAGATCAGTTAATAGCATAAACAGTATGAAAAAAAAGAAAACCATTTCACTTTTAATGATGAATATGTTTACTGCTGAGAGTTTTTAGAACAAAAGCCTAATGTTTTCAGGTAGTTAGAGGTAGCAACATCTATTATGATTGCCCCCACATTTTCATGATCAGTTATTGGTTTTTTCAGTTATTTGTAACTAGAACAAATATTTATCACCTGAGTTGAAATTTCCCTGCCTCAGATAAACTTTTCAGCTAGACTGGTTCAGTAATTTCCAAGAACAAAGAAGATATTTAAACAAGAAGATATAATCATTAATTGTATGATCATATACAATTTACCACTAAGGACCCTTGACACATTCAGGGTACAAGAATAGCTGGTATTTCTTAGGGGAATAACTCTTTCTTTTTACCCTCTATATCATAGCTAAACAAACCAAAAAGAATGAAAAAATTATTAGCATTTTAAGTGATACTAACCCAGATTATACATACATGTTGCTATTTCAGTTATAGAAGGAAAGTCCAAAGATACCTTCATTTTGGAACACATGTAGACATGATAGCCCTGAATACTGTACCTTTCATAACATTTTGTTGGACCCCTTTTTCTGCATTCCACACTGATGAGTTTTATCAAAGCAGCAGAAGTCCAGTCTTACCATATCTTTCAAGAACTTCATTTTTGGAAAATCCATTTCCTAGATATTTAAAATAGTGGAATCCTGAATTTGATTTTATAACCTCTGGGAAAGGTGATACATTAACAGTTATTTCTATGACAATGAAAATACCCTCTTCAGTCCTCTAGCCATTATTATGCTTTCCATGACACTTCTTATCCTTCCTTTCTTCACAATATAAAGTACTTGATGATTATGCTGTTTATAATCCCAGTCTGTTCACTTTTCTAAAGAAAAGTTGTGTGCATCCAAACAAGTTCTCTACTAGTGGAAAATCCTGAAGTACAGATGGCATGAAGTTATCTGTTAACTGAGTGAATAATTAATTTAAGTATATTGTCTCCCTTGAAATGGCATCTCAACTAATGTTAGAAATATATCACTTGATTCTGCTATACAGGAATTTCACAGCAATCAGAAACACAAGAGTGGCTTCAAGGTGAGTTAGAGCCTGAGCTAACCAACTATCAGCATGGGCCTTTTGTTACAGGAACCATAGAATCATATAGGTTGGAAAAGATCTTTAAAATCAGAATTCAACCATTAACCCTACTCTACCAAGTCCACCACTAAGCCATATCCCCAAGCACCACATCTGTACAGCTTTTAAACACATGCAGGGATGGTGACTCAACCACCTCCCTTGGCAGCCTGTTCCAATCCCTGACAACCCTTTCAGTGAAAAAATTTTCCATAATGTCAAGTCTAAACCTCCCCTGGTGAAGCCTGAGGCCATTCTTTCTTGTTCCGTCACTTGTTACTTGTGAGAAGAGACCAGGGTCTACTTCTTTACAGCCTCCTTTCAAGTGGTTGTAGAGATCAATAAGGTCTCCCCTCAGCCTCCTTTTCTTCTGACTAAATAGCCCTATTCCCTCAGCTGCTCTTCATTAGACGTTCTCCAGGCCCTTCACCATCTTAGTTTCGATTCTCTAGACCCGCTCCAGAACCAAGATGTCTTTCTTGTACTGAAGTGCCCAGACTGAACACAGCACTTGGGGTGTGGCCTCCCCAGTGCTAAGTACAGAGGGAAAATCACCTCCCTGGTCCTGCTTGCCACACTATTCCTAATACAGTTTGGAGGCTGTTGGCCCTCCTGGTCACCTGGGAACACCACTGGCTTATATTCAGCTGCTTGTCAATCATCGTGCCCAGGTGCCTTTCTGCTGGTCAGCTTTCCAGACACTCTTCCCCAAACCTGTAGCATTGCATGGGGTTGTTGTGGCCCAAGTGCAGGACCTGGCACTTGGCCTTGTTGAAGCTCATACAATTGACCTCAGCCCATTGAACCAGTCTGTCCAAGCCCTTCTGTAGAGCCTCCCTACCTTCAAGCAGATCAACACTCCCATCCAACTTAGAAACTGCAAATTTACTCAGGGTGTATTCTATCTCCTTATCAAGATCATTGATAAAGATATTAAACAGAAGCGGTCCAAATACTGAGCCCTGAGGAATGCCACTTGTGACTGGCTGCCAGCTGGATTTAACAACCATCACCACCACTCTTTGGGCCCAGGTGCTCAGACAGTATTTTACCCATTGATCAGTGATTTCATGAGGATGCTGTGGGAAACAGTTTTGAAGGCTTTATGGAAGTCCAGGTGAACAACATCCACAGCCTTACCCTCATTCACTAGGCAAGTCATCTTGCCATAGAAGGAGATCAGGTTTATCAAGAAGGACCTGCCTTTCATGAATCCATGCTGAATGGGCCTGATCTCCTTGTTGTCCTGTATATGGTACACAATGTCTCTCAAGATGATCTTCTCCATGACCTTCCCTGGCACCAA
The DNA here is from genome assembly GCA_033439905.1 of Ceryle rudis. NCBI lineage: Eukaryota > Metazoa > Chordata > Aves > Coraciiformes > Cerylidae > Ceryle > Ceryle rudis. Next base: position 6,823 of record JAAGNO010028550.1, on the reverse strand, counting down.
AGTCAGACTGTCAGGTTTGTAGTTCCCTGGATCCTCCTTTCAGTTTTTTTGTAGATAGGAGTCACATTTCCTAATCTCCAGTCCACTGGGACCTCCCCAGTTAGCCATGACTGATGGTAAATGATGGAGGCTAGGTGTAGGTCACTGACTATTTCCTCCTGGACTGTGAAGGTCTCATTTTGCCCCTCCTCCCTGTCTTCTAGCTCAGGGGGCTGTGTGTCTAGGCAAAAACTAGTTCCACTGCTAAAGACTGAGGCAAAGAAGGCATTAAGCACCTCAGCCTTTTCCTCATCCCTTGTCACAATGTTTCCCCCTGCATCCAATAAAGGATGGAGATTCTCCCTAGTCCTTTTGTTGTTATTTATAGAAATCTAGGTCTTTAAAATGTTTCTCTTGATAGAAGCCATTTTTAGGCAGTGGCTTTGTGAATTCAGAGTGGATTCCAATGTCTGACTAGTTCCAAGTTACTGCAGGTAGGTGAGAAAATGCATCAGTAGGAAAATTTATGCTCGGGGGTCTCCATGCTCAAAAGGTAGACCAGATGCAGTAGACTCACAGGCTCCCGTAATATCTTGAATTTCTCATTCAGAGACAGATTCAGTCATTTTTAAACTGTAATAAATCTTTACTGATGGAAAATTTCTGTGATAAAGCTTTATTAACAAAAAAACCTAACAAACAGTCATTTCCTGAAGAGGGTCCCCGCAGGAAGCCGGCTGGGTAATGATACTCACACCAGTATGGCTACATGTCGTTCTCATTTATTGCTTCACAAGTACGTGCTTATATGGTCTGTCAGGCCATCCATGCGCACATCTAAATTGTTTTATTGGTTAGCAACTACGTACTACGTGTCCTAAGCCTTATGCAGATTGGCTAACTATAGCTGGCTACATATTAGGTGCACACCTCCCTTGCAGTTAACCCATTCTATTCAAATTCTGTGTTTTCTCTTGCTCTATATCTCATACTATTATTTCTACTCTACAAGCTTTAAGTCAGGGTTGTCCAATCCTTCAAGGGCCACTGCATGTCCTTGATCAACAAGGAATTCCTCTACAATTTCCTACAGCCTCATCACTTCCATTCTTTCTCCTCACCACCTGTGGGACTACAGTGTGTGTTCTGCCTCTCCATTATCATCCCTCTGTCTTTTTTGTGCCTTCTTTTGTCTTTGATCTTACCCAATGCTGGAATGCAAGAAAGTAGAAGAAAATAGAAGAAAAGAATATTCAACTTCTCAGGTTTTTTTAGCCACTGAAATCAGATGGGCTTTGCAAACACAAGGGTCAGTAAACCACATAGATGCTTTTTCAGAATTGAAATTTAAACACCATTTTGAAGGTAGATTATGAAAGGTATTTATACCATATTTTTTTCTAACTTTTTGAAGACAAGCAAAAATAGGGCAAAGAAATAAAAGTGTGAAAATCAAGTGAAACATAAGGCTTTTTTTACTTTATTTAATTGTTCAATTGTCCTTATGGGGAACACTCTCAGGATTCACCTGTGGAACAAAAGAACAGACCACAAAAACATTCCGGGACTCTACTAGTTTTGGCTTAGCAGAATACACAGCTCATTGAGTTCTCGTTATCCTATTGTGTGGAAGCATCGGGGCTTCATCTAGTGTTCACAAAGAAAATTACAGTTAAGAAGAATAAAATCTAAGCCAAACAATGATACATAGCAATAATATTAGTCCATAAATTTTTTTTTTTAGCAGTTGTTAGGCACAATGTCCCATATTTTGTGTGAAGTTCTAACTGGTGTTTACATACATGTTCATGATATTATCAATCCTACAAAATATACCTATGCAGTGCTGTTGTCTATGGATCAATGCATCTAGTCCTAAATGAACTGAGTGTTGTTAAAGTTTTCTTGATTTTTAAACTGTTTTTATATGACTGTTATATTTATAATGTATAAATATTTCAGATCTATAGGAGAGTTTCAATTGCTTTTAATTCTCCAGGTTAAGCTCACTGTGCTAGCAATTCAAATGTCTTGAGCTGTCACTTGGCCAATGATCTCAGGTTATATCATATCCCCTACACAAAAGAGTAGTAGGAAAATTGTTTGCCATCTAATTGTTTCAAAAGAGATGAGCCGGTTTAAGTATAGGGCACTAATCTGTTCCTGATTATGATCCATGCTGAAAACCAATGAAGAAACCAAGAAGAATCTTTTAATAAACTAGATTAGACTACTCCTAAGATGGTACAAAATGTACTCAGTGCAGTTTAGAAATGAAAATTCTAAATTGTGGTGCATAAACTTGTTTGGAAATGGCTAACAATGTACAGCAAACAATATAAGACTCTTATATCTTCCTACAAGTTGCTGATCACAAAATGCTCCGAAAAAGTTTAGTGCCTCTTCAAAGCAGGCCCAGAAGATTATTTTCTAAGTAGGTCAAAATTTAAAGAAAGGTGACTGAACTTTTATTAATATCATGATATGAATCAGAGGCCTCAGATAAAAAAAGTACTGCATGGAGATAGGAAGCCATGTTTAAAGATAGGGGTGTTAAAGAAGTTACATTTTCAGGTATCCCCAGTTCCAGAAAAGTTTCTTCCTTGCAAATATGATGTTATGCTAGAGTTACCAGTATACCCAGAAACATTTCAACATGTTTTTATTATAATTGTATGCTTCTATTCCACTAGTACTCAGATGTTTTTTATTTTATTTTCTACCCTTGTTTAACTTCTGGTACTAGCAAGAACACTCTATCACTTCAGCAGCATCCACAGAAAATAAAATTTATTTTTAACTACCACTGAGTGTAGCTTACATTAGGCTTATCAATTTTATTTTTTAGTAGCAAGCTTATTGCTGATATAGAAGATCAATTTGTATTGTTGCACTGTCCCTGGAAAATGTGGAAGGGACATTATGATCAGAAATGTCCTAGTCCTCAGAATGAGAATAATCTGTAAAACAGTCTGTATCTGCCACATTGTTTTCTCTCATACAGTTGTGAAGAGGGATCCCCGAGGGAACCCAGCCAAGTAATGACAGTCACACCAATATGGCTACATGTCGTTCTCATTTATTGCTTCACAAGTACGTGCTTATATGGTCTGTCAGGCCGTCCATGCGCACATCTAAATTATTTTATTGGTTAACACCTACATGCTACGTGTGCCAAGCCTTATGCAGATTGGCTAACTATA